>CM076251.1:5726248-5731248 GCA_038380765.1 Odontothrips loti
CAGGGTCCGGGCAGAGGGCAGACATGCGTACGTCTGCGGGCGGCGCGCGGCGGGCGCCCCCACTGCTGGGCCTGGCTGGGCCCCACCGCCGTGTGCCTCGTGCGCGGGGTGCTCTACTTCCAGCGGCTGCCGTGAAAATAAATCGAGCCCAGTCCCATCCCATCCTGGGCCCGTCCTGTTTACTCTGACCAGGCCGAGCAAAGGCGGTGTCCGGCGGCAGCGGCAGCGGTTGTGGTGGCGGCAGCGGTAGTGGCAGCGGTAGCGGCACCGGTAGCGGCACCGGTTGCGGTTGCAGCAGTGGCTGCGGTAGCGGCAGCGGTCGGCCCTAGACTGTTGCCAGCGACGCAGCCGCTGCCGCCGGCCCCAGGTCCGGCCGTGCCCATATGCCGACGACCGTATGAGTATGACGTGGGCGTGGGCGACCACCGGCCAGGACAGCCACGGGCAAAATACCTTCTAATTTATGACGTTGCGCCCTGGTGCATTTCAATTGAATTAGTTGCACCTTCCGTAAATTTCTGTTTTGTTCACGCCTATTTTTTTCCACAGAACTTTTCTGCCTTTTTCCGGTGCGCGCACGTGTGTGTGTGTGTGTGTGTGTGTGTGTGTGCGTCTATGTTTTCTGTGAGTTTTCAGCTTGAATTGTTTGGTGTACACTCAAAAAGGAATCCTCGCTGTGCACTGCAGAACTGTGGTCAAGCTTCCTGGACAGCTTCCCCGGCCGCCGGCCGCCCCCGGCCGCCCCCAGCCGCCCCCGGCCGCCCCCAGCCGCCCCCGGCCGCCCCCGGCCGCCCCCGGCCGCCCCCGGCCGCCCCCGGCCGCCCCCAGCCGCCCCCAGCCGCCCCCAGCCGCCCCCGGCCGCCCCCAGCCGCCCCCGGCCGCCCTCGCCGGCCGAGGACGTCCCTTGGCGGTACCCTGGCGGCCCCCGACGGCTCAGCTGCCGGCAGTGTGATGGCGTCGTTCGCACCGGCGGAGGCGTTCGGCCGCGGCCGTGCGTTGAATTTCTCTCGGCAGCAAACGTATGTCCCATCCCACCTCCTCCCCTCTCCTCTCCCGTACTCCGCGAGGCCTTGTAGTACTCTACGCCGCGCTGTAGTACTCCTTTCTGCGAAGTTTTTATTGACAAAGTTTGTGAATGACGCGCGCCGCTTGAAGCGAGCGCCGGCCGGCGAATGGGATCGTTGTTTAACAAAAGGCGGTAAAGCCCTCGGCCCTCGGCGCGCCCATCACCCCATTACCGTCCGTGAGCAGCCGGCGGCGGCAGCAGCAGCAGCACCTCCAGCAGCAGCAGCAGCAGTAGCAGCAGCAGCAGCAGCAGCAGCAGTAGCAGCAGCAGCAGCAGCACCTCCAGCAGCAGCAGCAGCAGCGGCAGTCCGGGGACGGCGACGGCCTCGCCAAGTGGCCAACTCTACAGTGATTGTAATAATCGTCCTGTTCCGTCGGAAGGGCAGGGCGGTGTTGGGCCGGGACGGGACGCAGTGTGAGCTGTTGCGTCTGCCTGCCCTCCGCCTGCCTCCGCGCCCTCTGGTCTCGGAGAAAACGCCCCCACCGACGCCATGTCGTGCGATAAACAGGAGCAAACCGTATTATTTTACCTCCCCCTCCCCACTTTCCATCTCTCTCTCTCTCTCTCTCTCTCTCTCTCTCTCTCTCTCTCTCTCTCTCTCTCTCTCTCTCTCTCTCTCTCTCTCTCTCTCTCTCTCTCTCTACCCCTCCCTCACTGTGCTTCTTTACCAACGCCCTCATTCCTCTCACTCGCTCCAGCACGATTATCCTGTGCGGGAATGCAACAGCCGCGCTCTGCGTTCACCGCTTTATCGCCTCGCCTATGAAGGTGGGAGGTGGGAGGTGAGGCGTGGGGGTGGGAGGTGGGAGGTGAGGCGTTGGGGTGGGAAAAATGAAACTCGCTGCGGGGCATCGCGCATTACTAATGCAGACTTAATCGAAGTTGCCCTGGACGCGTTGGAGGTCTGCTGCGCTGCGCCCCGCTCCGGTCCAGGTTTTCTATCCCCTTCCCCCCCCCCCCTGAAAATCCCCTCTCCAGGTCCGCCTGTGCCCCTCCCCCCCAAAACCCCGCGCATTTATCCTGCCATCTTCCGTCGGCGGAGGTCCTTTACCGGGAATAACAGCTCACCATCGCACAGAGTATAGGATGGGAGGGGGGGGGGGGGGTAATAGGGGCAGGAGTCAGTGGTTTTCCAACGGCCACGCACTCCTGCTGGAGCAGACGCAGAAACATTCCCGTAAAAATAGCATGGTATATGAGGTCATAGCAGTGGACTCGGGTTCCTACGCCGCCCGCCCGCCCGCGGGCTGCGGCCGGGGGCAGGGGGAGGGGGAGGGGGGCCACTGCTGCGATACTTCCATTCATGCGACCCGCCCACCGGGTGGCTGCTTGCGCTGAGCCGAGCTAAGCTGGCCGCTCAGGAAGCCCCCCGTGGGGCCTCCGGACGTGGGGGACGACTCTGTGTGTGTGTGTGTGTGCGCGCGCGCGCGCCAATGCGCAGTCGGCAACGCCCCCCTGCCCCGTGCCGCAGCACAGAGCACGGCCGTACGTAGGCCCCGGCGTGGTAGGCAATCCCGTCAAGCAGCCGTGCATCATGCCCGGAGGGTTGCCTATCCGCGCGGGGACGCCGCGGCGCGGGAGATGTTCCCTTCGTCGGGTCTGATTACGTTGACGAGGAGAAGAAGAAGAGGAAGAGGAAGAAGGGGAGGATGGAAGAAGCCCTCCAACTGCTAGCCCTGCCCTGCCCCGCCTGTTCCCCCAAAAGGCTTTACCTGCTGAATATGGAGGCGTGGGTGCGATTGTTTCAAGCGCCGATGACAGCGGGTTGACGGGGCGCTCGGGCTCGGTGGCTCCCCATTCCTCGCCGTCGGCACGGTTTGACGGCCACGACGATCACGCCGTCACCTGATTGGCTGCCGCCCGGGGGCGTGAGGTGGCAGACCTCCGGCGCGGTGCGGCCGCTCCAAAACTACAAGATCCGCTCTCTTTGCTCTGTACATTACCGTTGAGCGCCGTAGCGCCGGAGCGCCGGAGCTAGGAGTTGCGAGAGAGATTTGATTTGATTTATTTATTTATTTTAGGTAGAGGTACAGAAAGGGGATTTTTTAGCCCCACTATAGTACCCCTACCGCACTCGTAATAATATAGATAGCTATATTTAACAATTTTAAAAAAATATTTCACAAATATATAGAAATAGAGAGAGAGAGAGAGAGAGAGAGAGAGAGAGAGAGAGAGAGAGAGAGAGAGAGAGAGAGAGAGAGAGAGAGAGAGAGAGAGAGAGAGAGAGAGAGAGAGAGAGAGAGAGAGCAAGACGAGGAGGGTGTAATGGGATGGTAGCTTTTGAAAAACGGTGAGGCGTGGAATATGGATGTGGCGGCAGGGCAGGACAGTACAGGCTGCAGGCTGGCTGAGGGTTATCCCCAACGAGGGCATTAATGTTGGAGGAGGCGTTGGGGAGAGTCTAGCGTCACGATTTTAGCTGTTTGGGCTTGTGCCCGGGGTCAAGCGGCGCGGAGCGACATCGTCGTCTGGAGAACAGCGATGATCTGATTCCGATCGCCCGGCGACGCACATTCTACATATTTCTCTGAGTGCCGAGATGGCTCGCTTTTGTACCATGAGTTTTCCCACAGGGTTCTCTGGGTGCTGCGTCGGCCGTGTAATAAGCCGGTCGGCTCCATGGCACCGGCACACATGCCACCCTGCACCAGCCCGGCACGAGCCCGGCACGAGCCCAGCACGAGCCCAGCCACCCCGCCCACGATTCCTCACTGTCACACCCTCGGTGCAGGCCTTGGGTCCTGGGTAGGGGTGCCTGGGCTGGGTGTGGGGTCGCACGCACGGGTAGCGGTGCGAAGCGGAGAGCGCGGGCGGCGGGCCTGTGGCCTCTGGCACCTCTGGCCTGTGGACCCGTCGTCAAAACTCGAGGCGGCGCTCGGCTGTCGATGCGAAAACCCCTGCTGGCATTGCTGTGAATAACAGGCACCGCTCGGAAGACGGCAGCGCCAGCATCAGCAGCAGCAGCAGCAGTAGCATCAGCAGCACCAGCAGCTCCCCGGTCTCCGCCCCCTTCCCTTTGGTCTTGTGTTACTTTCCTGCTAATCAGCTTGTACTTTAGGCTTGGGGGTGGGGGTGGGGGTGGGGGTGGGGGTGGGGGTGGGGGCGGGGGGCGTCCGGAGCAGCGGACGAGGCCGATACACGCACACCTAACTAGGCAGTGGAGATTTGAATCCCTTCCTCCCCTCTCAGCCAGCACTGGGAAAAAAAGGCAGCAATAGTTTCTTAACGATTTTCGATTTCAAGCCTAGGCCCTCGATTATCACAGTTTGAATTTGTTTAATTTCTTCGGTCCTCGCTGCACAAGACGTATTTTACTAAAGTAGAAAAATGTTACGAAAATTTGGTTGCAGCGGCTGACAGAGCGGTCCGGTCCCCTCGTGCGGCGCGTGGTGTTTGTCATCGTGATGACTTATTGCCGGACCGCCAGCGATGTCACCGACACCGAAGGGTTCGGCTCTGCTCGGCTGGGCTGGGCTGGGCTGGGCTGGGCTCGGCTGGGCTGGGCTGGGCTGGGCTCGGCTGGGCTCGGCTGGGCTCGGCTGGGCTCGGCTCGGCGTGTCCAGCTGGCCGGCCGGCGCCGCCCTCGTCTGCTTCTCCTTTACGTCTTCAGTTCGTCATTACTTAAAAGTTCTCACACCTGGGCCGGCAGCCGGCACCGGGCCGGGGTATGGCGCCGCCTCCGCGTCCTGCTCTTTAGGTTCGCTGCGGACAAAGCGGAGCAAAACTCGTTGGTGCAAATAACGCACCGCCGGCCCTGACCCGGGGGAACCGGCCTCCCCAACCCTCAGGGGGGGGGGGACGAAAAGAAAATGCCAGTGACTCCCCCAAGATGAGAAGAGCAGCGGCCGTCTATTTGGGCGCTCTGCTCTCCCACTGAAGATGTAACCAGCAGCAGTCGGAAAAGTGACTGAGTGTCGAGGAGTAACAGAGG
>CM076251.1:5736248-5851248 GCA_038380765.1 Odontothrips loti
CTCTCTCTCTCTCTCTCTCTCCCTCCCCTCTCTGCCCCTTTCGGGGTGGTACCGAGGGTGGGAAAGCAGGGGGCCGGCCAGCACGGCACTGCCTCCTCCTCGCAAGTCCAACAACAACACCAAGGGATGCTGCTGGCCAGACCACGTAAACAAGGCGACCTCTCGCCGTGTTTGCCCCGCATGCCCCCGATGGGGACCCGGCCCGGCCGGGGACGTCCTGCGTCCCGCGGCTGCCCGCCTCCGGCCCGGCCGGCAATGACAAGGGGACCCGGGTGAAAGTGCTTATACCAGGTGTATCATTGGCCCCGGGCAGTTTCGATTTTAGGCAGTCCCGCAAAGCACTATGTCCGTCTCTTTCTGTCTCACGCGTCTGGCCGAGCCAGAAAGAGACGGAGATAGTGTGTTGCGGGACTGCCTCAAATCGAAACTGCCCGGGACCCATGATACACCTGGTATATAGATTATCGCTTCTGTATAATCTATATATATTCATATATCAGGATAAATATAATGATATATACCATGCATCATACTATATATGACGATATATACCTATATATGTAACTATATATCACCCTATATATAACCATATAAAGGCTTATATCGGGTATGTATAAAGATATATAGATTATATATATGTTCTTATATATGTATATATGTCATATATAATTATATATCGCAGAACTATATACAATAGTAAATATGACATATACTTCATATATGGCTATATATAAGCCATTTTTACCTGGGGAGAGCAAACTTAGAGGGAGGTTGTGCTTCTCCTCGTACCAGTAACAGTCGTCAGGTACTCCAGGAAGAAGCTTCAGGCCTTTTTACTCCCCGCGCGGTGGCGGCGGCCTCTCGCGGGATCTGCGCCGGATCGCCATTTGTCTTCGTCTTCGTTCGTGTAAATAACGCGGCCCGCAGGGCCGCTCGGCGTATTTCGGGTTGCTTTCCTCTAATGGGTCGTCGAAGATTAAAGCGCCGAGGTCCCGGTAGGGTCCCGGTAGGGTCCCGGTAGGGTCCCGGTAGGGTCCCGGTAGGGTCCCGGTCGGGTCCCGGTAGGGTCCCGGGCCCCGGTAGGGTCCCGGTAGGGCGCAGTGGCGCGGCCTGCTGTCCAGGAGACTGTTGCGTTCCCGTCGCAGCTGAAAGTGACAACTGAGGAGGAAAGCAGCGGGAGGAGCACAGCGCCGCTGCGAGAGAATCGGAGGAAGTGTTTTGCCGCAAACACACGTCCCTTCCGGGGGTTCCATGTCCAAGCGTGTCGGGGCACAACTCTGTGTAACGATTTACACTGAATTTTTAGCAGATGATACATTTATCATCACCTACAGCCTCAAAAGAAAATATAATAGTATAAAGATAATGCATCAGCGGCTTGTACTCTCATGTGGAGGCAGGCAGCACGCAGAAGTATTATACCGCACGGGGGGGGGGGGGGCGTTATGCCGTTATGCCGTCCGTCCGTCCGTCCGTCCGTCCGTTGTCCATCGCTCCCTCTTCTTCTTCTCTCCGGCCGTTGAGACGCAGCCCAACCCGAACCCAACCCGAGCGTGAGGAGCCCAACCCAACCGGAGCCCGAGCCATAGCGCTGCGCTGCATGGAGCCCGAGAGCAGTTTCCTCGGGCTCCGGAGCCTGAGGCAGGTGTCAGTGGACGGTCACGCAGCGCGGGTTGGCGGCAGCCGCCGGGTTGCCTATCAGCTCGGCGCCGACCTTGCTACAAAAGGGGCACCAAATACTTCATTTTTGTGACAACCCCCTTCATTGAGCAACACTCAGTTGCGGCAGCACAATGGTATTTTAACATACGCAATAGCAACGTTTCCCACAACAAAGGGAGAAAGGGGCGGGGGGCAAGAGGGGTATGGGCAAACACAACGTCGCACCATAAAGTAGGAATACACCCGTGCAAATATAACACCAAAGTATCATCTGCTTTCATGACGGTTCTGTATCGTCATTTTTTTAAAACACACTTCACCATTCAAATCTAAGTTTTCCAGGAGTACCGTATCAGTTTGAGCCTGTGCTGCCCATTTGGTGGCTTGGTTTGATTTGTGTGAGGAGGTTAAATAAACATATTTTTTTTCTGAGCCCCAACCCCTTACCCATGCCTATGGCATCTACGGACCAGCAGTTTGAAGTGTTCCTTTACTTAGACCTACCTTAAGGTACGTTCATAAACTACGTGACCAATTTGAGGGGGGGGGCAACCTATGGTCACGATCCTATCTTTCATGCATGGTAAGGTTAGGTTAGCCAGATCACCACCAGAAGGGGGTAGGTGGTCAAAAAGTGGCCCATAATCGGTTACGTAGTTTATGATAACGTCCCCTTACCAGTCTACCTCAGTTTGATCGAATTTCGGGAAAAAAATTTCGATCTGAAAACAGATTACGTTACCAGGCGCGCACACCGTCCGCGAAGCATCGGCGACATCATTTTGCTGGCCTTCGCCGGACGGGGAGCCGAGCCGAGCCAAGGCCGAGCCTAGCAGCCTAGCATGTACCGGTGCGTCGGTGGCGGGCGCGGTGCGGTGTGGTGTGGTGTCCCAGGCCCAGGCCGGGCTGTAAGCAGGCAAATCCCTGCATTATACATGTCCCGGCGACGAGCCTGGGCCCTGGGCCGGGGCCGGGGACAGGCGCGTGTATCCGAGCGGAGTGCGGAGCGCGTTTTGCCTCTTTTTACGTTTTCGCTTGAAAGGTTCCCACCGAGACGCCTTTAGCCGCGCGCCATCTTCGACGGTGGTAGTGGTGGTGGTGGTGGGGTTGGGGAGGTGAATCCCGGTTAAACTACCTTTTATCGCACGTGCGGTGGGGCGGCGGGCCCGAGCTTGGCGGCTCGTGCGCCGAATTGTGCGCGTTGTCTCCACCTCCTCCGCGTCGCCCCGCGTGCTGCGTGCTGCGTGCTGCGTGCTGCGTGCTTGGCACATTTTATCCCGCACCGCCCCCGGTGCGGTACTCGTTTGGATTATTTAACCTCGGAGGCTCGGAGCGGCACGGACTTGCACGGAGTGCGCTCTCCTTTCTCGGCCAGGTCACCGCCGTCGATGTTGTTCAGGGAAGTGAAAGGTCACCGGTGGCATTGCGTGTCGTCGGCGGGGCGCGGTGGGGCGCTATACATCTCGGGTCCCGGGCGTGGCGTCTCCTGTCTTGCCCCGTACGGTGGCGGTGTCGGCATACCGTTCCAAATTAATCACCCATGCGCACACGCTTTACAGCCCACCGTGTGGAGTGTGGAGGGCCCTGCGGACCTGCGGGGCCCTACGACGTTGTGTTAGCTGATCTCGGACCCCGGCGAGCTCACCTACGGCGCGGTGGGCGATTAAGCGCCGACTTGATGGACAATCAACGCCGCCTTTACTGCGCCCCATCCTGCTCGCCTCTATTTCGCTCCAGCGCTCGGCTCCAGGAGCCTCCAGGAGAAGTCGGGGGCGGGATGAGGTTCCGGGGCACAGATGCACGGTTGATTGGTGACATTAAGCAAACACTCTGCAAACATGATCTTTAAAAGAATAATTGTCGGACTTGTGGGGAAAATCCCGCAGCAGTGAGGTCGATATTCTTTGCTGTTGATCTCTGGCACCGGAGCAGTGAGAATATCTCGCGTGTTTCACGCACTCCATCAGTTACGTCGTGTTCAACGAGTGCTCCTGCCACTCTCTGTGCCTGTGGTGATTTCATTAATCCTGAAAAATGAATCAGACCGTTTCTTATCCGGCTGAAACGTCTTTCTGCGCAGGCTAAAATGCAAGACTTGCCAGCTTGGCCTTCATCCTCCCCCCTCTTTCCCCCCTCTGCGGGCATCCAAACTGCGCTGCTTGCTGCTCACGCATACATATAGTCGAGTGAGCGGGAATCATTTCTTCTGGCGACGACAAGGGAGAGGCCCGGCGCGGCCCGCGTGCATACTGACAGCGTGCCGGGGAGTGCCGGGGCCGGGAGCGCGGCGTGTCCTGCCTGACGTCCCGCCAGTACGTCACGCCAATCTATTTTGGCGGCGCAGCAGCAGAGGAACGCGTCGTGTGTGTGTCGTGTGCCGTTGGAGAAGTGGTTATGGCCGTCTGGGCTGGCTGAGCCGCTGAGCCCGCCAGGCCCCTCAGGACCCCCAGGACCCCGGCTCATTAAAATACGCAGTCTTCTGGGCGGGCGGCCCGGTCACAGGGCGCCGTGGGCTCGAAACTCTCGGACAAATTTTCAAAGGGTTACAGGAAAAATCGACCCTCATACCTAAGAAAGCTGAAGGATCGTGGATAACCACGACCTGGCACCGACACTGTTCTTTGCCGGGTAGGGAGCAGCCGAGTGAACACGACGTGACGCCCAGATTACTTCGGTTTATGTTTCGCGCGCCAACCGTGGTGCGGCCGGATGCCTGGCAAAGGGCCGTCCGGATACAAATCCCTAGCACGCCCTTCCGTAAACGTAAAACCGCTAATCCGGTCTTTGATTGGTTCGCGCTCGAGCGAAGGGAAGACGGAGTGTACCCCCCCCCCTCCCCCGCCCCCTCCGGACTAGCGCTGCATGGAGGTCCAAACTCGCTTAACTTTCTTCACCTCTATTCTCGCTGATTACGCTCAAATTTTGATCGATCTTACCTTAATCTCTTTTTCCGATCGCACATTTTCATCTGTTGCGGCAAATTAAATTATGCAGCACCTTCAAAAATTTTCCTGCCTAAGATTACTCGCGTTCCTCCTCACCCCGTTTTCTTTCATTTTATTATCTCGATCTGCTCGCTCTCACTTCCCTCTCTCCTCCTCTAATGTAATTTTCTCTAATCCGGGAGGAGCTGGCGGCTGATTCCCTTGGCGGCGTCCGAACTCCCGACGGCCAACGACTGGACGAGGCGCTCCATTTCTTTGCGCCCTTCTTTCCCTTTTTATTTGAAGAAAGAAGACACGATATCCAATTTTTGCGTGCAGCAGGAGAAAAATCAAACTGTGCGCAGCAACGCTGGACCACTTGATGCTGCGCGCGGTACCGCCGTTTGCCCCCTATCCGCCCTCCGCCTCCCCTCTCCAGCCCGCACAGGTGTCTGATTGATTACGTCGGTAAGCAGCCTGGACGGACCGAACATTGCTTTCAGGGCCGTGACACCGGCGAGGGGGTCCGGCCCGGCCCGGCGGCTGCTGTGAGGATAGCGATCACCCGTTATCTCCCGGGATGGCCCCGCAGGCCGCGGGCCCTGCAGGCACCAGGGCCCACACTGTCGCATCCGCAGACGATCGCCAGGTGATGTCATCGCCGGCCGGCCGGACCTGCGTGGAGGCGGTCTGACCGGTACTCGGCCGACACAGCGTGTGCAGGCCGTGCCGCCGCGTGTGCAGGCCGTGCCGCCGCCTTTAGTATCACTGCTGGCTACGCGCATGTCATTAGTTGGTCACTCTGCCAGGCGTCCTCGTCCATAAAGTACCTCATCCGAATTAATTTCCTCCGACATTTAAAATAGCACGGCGGACGGTGAGCGCCTGCGAAGGCCAGGGTAGGCCAGCCCGCACGACACGCCTGCACGCACACGCAGTGGTTGCCTGCCCAGCAGGCGCCGTGCCGTGTAAGTGCGGCTAAATTAGGTTTGCAGCCCGCCGTGGACGTTCTGAATGGATGATCGTATCGGATGATATTTTTGGCAGCCGGGAGAGAGTTATGGTCGTGGGGACTGTAGAGGTGTGCGCGAGTGCACGCTGCACCGTGCCCCTGCTCCTGCCCCTGCCCCTGCCGCTGCCCCTGCTGCTGCCCCTGCCGCTGCCCCTGCCCCTGCCCCTGCCCCTGCCCCTGCCCCTGCCCCTGCCCCTGCCCCTGCCCCTGCCCCTGCCCCTGCCCCTGCCCCTGCCCCTGCCCCTGCCCCTGCCCCTGCCCCTGCCCCTGCACCCCGCGGCTGCAGGGCGGGCTGCGCGGTGTGTGTTTAACTCTTCATCGGCGCCAAAGTCCCGTTCGCATGGTCCCGGCGGGCCCACGGCCTGACAGGGGGGCTGCGCCCAGATTGCAGCAGCAGCAGCAGCAGCATCGCACACCCATCCTCCTCGCGTGCACAATCAATTGGGACACGTGAATAAAACGACACAACATTTAATTACAAAATCAATCCATCGTAATCGCAGTGCTAACGCCTCTGCGGCCGCCGCGGGCAGCCCCCACCCCCGACCCTCCCCCAACACTCCACACCTCACCCTCCCACTCTCCCCCTCCCCCGCGGCACAATATCATCACGTGATTGTTTCGCCCACTTGATGGTTTTCATCGCGTTGCCGCGGGCGCTGGCTCCCGCGCTGGAGTGTGCCGACGTCTGCGGCGCGGCGTTCCGCGTTCTGTAAACGTGATACTCAGTCTGGCCGCGTTCAGCCGGGCGGGTTTCGGACCGAACCGACACTGCTGCCATACCATCACGACACGAACCCCCCCCCCCCCCCCCCCCCCGAGCACTCCTCCGGTGTAATCTGCACACACGCATTCAGGTAGGCCCTGGGCACCGCCGCTACTGCTGCCGCCGCTACTGCCACTGCCGCTGCTGCTGCTGGGGCTGTGCCGTGCGTTACACCCAGCCGGCCCAGGGGAGGATGGGGGTGGGGACGGGACAGGTTGGGCCAGGCTGACCAACAACACGGAACAATCCCCAGGGACACCAGGCACCGGGCCCGGCCGCAACGTAACCGACGAGGGGCCCTTGTACTTAAAACTGCGGCTGCGGCTGTGGCGAGAACGGCTCAAACGTGGGTTCGCGTAGTACTCAAGACTCGCGGTGTGCCTGAAGGGCAAGTGCGGATCCAGGGGGGGGGCAAAGGGTCAATTGCCCCCCTCCCCCCAAAGCGCCCGAGGGGCGCCGGGAATGTAGGCAACCGGCATAACTTTTCCGCCTGTAAGTAGGCAAAAAGCGCGACTTTGCCCCCCTCCCCGAAAGCTGCTCCTGGATCCGCCACTGCTGAAGGGCAGGGCGACCGTGACCAAGGGCATGGCGTGCCTGGGGTGCGCGTGGTGGACGGTGCTGCTGCGGGCCTCGGCCTCCGCAGGCTCCAGTGCACACCGGTGTGGGCAGGTGCGCTTAATCAGCGCGACTCCCCCACCTCCGGCAATCAGTTTCTGTGTCCGCAAAGATGGATCGGTTTGACCCCCCCCCCCCCCCCCCCGGACCCCTTCCCCTTTTCCCTTCGTCCCGCCCCTGTCTGTCACGGGGTGCGGCCAGTCGCAGTGCCGGACGTTCCCCCGGTGGAATTAAAGAGGGTCGCACCCGGAAAGAAATAAGCTGCGCTTTCACGCCGCTGTGCCCCAACGCTTGCAGCATGTGCCGGCCGGGTTACACTTGGATAGAAACGGAGGTGGGGTTGGGGGCTGATGGGATGTGCACTCCGAGTAATAGACGTGCAAAGTTGTTTATGGTCGACTCAGCGTTCGTACATCCTCGTTTGCTGTTTGTAGCAGATGATACCTCTTTAAATAGCACTAGCACAGCCTAGCTAAACTAAATAATATGGAAGAAAGAGGTGTCAGCTAGCTTGTAATTTCATTGTAGGGGGAGCCACGTCCGTATCCGTCCGCATCCGTCCGCGTCCGCGTCCGCGTCCATTCGCATCGCGCATTGTCGCGCATCGCATCGCGCATTGTTGCCCTCGCGGGCCATGCGAGCCATCCTGGGCGGGGAAAGGAAGGCACCCCCGCTCCCCTCCTTCTGTATCCGCCTCGCCGCTAAAAAATTGCCTTTTCTTTCAAATATCTTCGGCTCTCCCTCATAATCCAGCAAAAGATAAGTTCTGCTTCCACAGACACTTCCTAAAAACCCTTAAGAAACTGGAAGACATTTAGAGTCGGTATCATCTGCTTCCTATTTAAATAAGGATTTAATTTTTTTTATTGTAGTAATTTGATTCTGTTTCATTGCACGCTGACAGTTTTCTAGTTTGTTTTTTTTTAGTTTTGTTTTTGCTCCTTTCTTTAGTTCTAATTTTTATTTCTGCCTGTTTTGTTTATTTATTTGTTTCCTTGCCAACTGTACTGTGTTTTTTTCCTGTTTTTTTTTGTCATTGTTGTTTTTGTTGTTGTATTTTGTTGCTGTTTTTTTCTTTTACCCGCTTTGTTATTTCCCCCCTTTCTCTTTTTGTTTTTGCTTTCCAGAGGATGAGTTTTTACCGGTTACACAGCGGGCCGGTTCGGGGCGCCTGCCGCGGGACCTAGATCCGGACGTCCGGAAAAGTGAGAATGAGGTGGACGCGAAGAGCGGCGACGAAGGGCCGTCGGACACCAAGGATTTCTCGGGTAAGCCGCGGCCGCCAACTAACACCAAACTAACAGTCCCATCAGGTTACCGGTGAGGCTGCTGTGAACGTGAAGGTCTGCGCGTTCCCATTTGTCACCGGGTTCACTGCTCTGCGCGCGACACACGGAAGAAACAATTTAAAAATTAAAATTATATTTTTGCTCAATATGAGTCTCGTTTGCTGGATTTCCGAACTCATCCCCCCCCCCCCCCGTGACGATTGAGGAGCGAAGGCGGGTGTCAGAAGAGGGAGTTACGGAAGACGAGGCGCGAGGCTGCGATGCTCCCGCTTTGCTCCCGCTGCTCTGCGGATCGACCCCCGGCAGACGAGGAGACTTTGACGTCCAAGTTGTCGTCGCGCGCAGCACTTTATCAGCACCTGGCGCACAGATCGCTGCTACGCGACTCTCATCTCACTCTCCACATGTCCCATCTCTTTCGCTCGCACGATGAACGCTATGACGTGCCCGGCCATGATAGCGGGCGCCATGCTTTCTGCGATCGCCGGGCAGCAGCGCTCGGATTCCCCCTCCCCTCCCCGGAGGCAGCCCCTCCCCCTCTCCTCCGGAGAGGTCCCACCGGAAAGTAACCTCACCGGGGAGTCCCCCGCTTGGCTCCGGCCAGAGGCCACACTGCCGGCCCCGTCACCGAAAACTCCTCTCCCACTGTTAGCCGGTGATTAAAAAGAAAACTTTTGCAAAAAGGGGTGAGAGGCGGCGGCGCACCGCTGTGAGTAGGCGGGCCCTGGCGGGGCGGCACGCAGCCTTTGTGCGCGAGGAGTCATCCCTAATGCAGGCCCTGCAGACCCTGACCATGTCCTCATTACTCTTCGCCCCATCATCTCCTTTTTTCATGTAAATGTAATGGCGAGAATGGACGGGGCTTTCGTTTTTTTCTGCGCCTATCCATGTCATCGGAGGAAAAATTTTCGATTCATGTTGACGTTGCCGCCTTTGCGTGGAGGGCCGCGGCAGGGCGCGACGCACGGTGCGTTGTGGGTCCCGGGGCCCTGCTTCCTCCTTCTGTCCGGGTGGCCGACGTTGAGCCGGGTCAGGGGCGCCGCCGCCGCCGATGCCGTGTCGCTGCTGCGTGCCGACTCGGTGACACTGCAGTTATTCTTTTCATTATTTCCGTGATCGACGATGGTGACGTGACACCTGTTGAGTGCGAACTGCCAGTGAGAAATTCGAAGCCCGGCCGAACACGCCATCGCAATTATCGGACAACCTCCCCCTTTAAAGGGTGCCCGTGCGCGCACCTTGAGCTCCCAATTTCCGGGGGCCTGTTAGCAAGATATGAGTGTTCCACTTCCGACTTCCCTCTCTTCCCGCCCCGGAACACCCTTACGCGCGACCCGACGTGCGCTGGCGCCCGTGCGTCCTCCTCTTCTTGGGAATACGTAAGGGGAGGACGGGATGGGACGGGACGGGTAAAATAGGAGGAGCGAAAACACACGACAACAAGAAAGAGACCGGCTTGTTTGGACACAAAGGTGCGCGCACACGTGTGATCAATACGGGCGGCAAAAAGCAAGAAAAAAAACAAAAACCGGGGGACGTGAACGGCAGTCAGCGGAGTGGCCTGGTGCCTGACCGAGAGCGGGGTGGGGCGGGGTGGCTCTGATTTTCCTCTCCTCCAGTGTTTTAAAGGCAGATCGGCCCTCCCGAGCAGCGTCCCCTTCGGCTCCCTTTGAAGAGATCCCGCCCGGGCCCTCTCTCTCTCTCTCTCTCTCTCTCTCTCTCTCTCTCTCTCTCTCTCTCTCTCTCTCTCTCTCTCTCTCTCTCTCTCTCTCTCTCTCTCTCTCTCTCTCTCTCTCTCTCTTTCTCTCTATGTTCTCTCTCTCCCTTCCCAACCCCGTGTGGGGTCGCCGTTCTCATACGCAACAAACAACAGCGCCCACCCCCTCTCTCTCTCTGTCCCCGCCGCCTCCGCACTTTCCAAAACCCGTAATTTCCCTCACGCCTCCGACTTTTGCCTCTCCTCTTTCTTCTTCTTTCTGACCCTTTTCTGCTGCGCGACATTTTCGCGCCCCACCCCGCCTACCCGCCTCCATTTCCCGCTCCCCCACACCCCTCCGTGTATGCAGCGCACAAAGACGTGTTAGCAGCCACCTCCTCTCCGTCTCTTTCCCGCTCCCAGACGAAGGGCCTGCTGCTCCTTCCGAGTCATCAACCCCCGTGTGCCACCACCTGCCCTCCGGTGCCCCCGGCTGGGCCCTCCGCCCTGCCATCACCTCTCACACCTCGGCTGGGCTGCATTCGCGTCACCATCTCGTTCCGTCTCTTTCCGCGTCATGCTCTCCGCCAACATCCCCCTTCTGTCTGTCTCTCTCTCTCTCTCTCTCTCTCTCTCTCTCTCTCTCTCTCTCTCTCTCTCTCTCTCTCTCTCTCTCTCACTCTCTCTCTCTCTCTCTCTCTCTCTCTCTCTCTCTCTCTCTCTCTCTCTCTCTCTCTCTCTCTCTCTCTCTCTCTCTCTCTCTCTCTCTCTCTCTCTCTCTCTCTCTCTCTCTCTCTCTCTCTCTCTCTCTCTCTCTCTCCCACTCTCGCTGTCACCCTGCGCTATGCAAAATGCCCGCCGTGCGGCCCCTTTCTTTTACACCGCCCCCGCTTCAAAGGCACAACGGCACCCCAGGCCGTGCTCTTAGCACCGTACGGGTTTGATGCCGGCGTGCCGCAGGGCGGAGGGCGGATGAAGCGTGCAGCATTGAGTAGCGACTGTCGGGCGGAGGGCTCGCTCCAGTGTTCTCAAACCGACGGACAGGCTCGGCCAAGAGCATCTTCCATCGCTGTCACTCTCACGCCGGCATTATGAGAAGAGAGAGAGACTCACACAATATTGCCGGGCTAGGCCCTTTACCCGCCCGATTGAACACACTGGCTCGCTCTCAGCTTTCGGTTGTAACGTGCGCAAGTTGGTTCTTTCAAGTGCAAAACTTCGATTGCAAATAGCAAAACAGTTTTCAAACCCGATGATCAACTTTTGCTGTTTGTATGCTGGCAAATCAGTTTGTTTTGCAGCTCACCGTCGACTTGTAGTAGCAGTTGATTTTTTTTGTTTCTTTTTTTCTTGCTCAGAGTGCGCAGCAGAGCTAAGCGAGGCCCAGCCGTTCCGGTCTCTGCAGGGGTTTCCCCCTTTTCTCCCCTGATGAAACGTTTGCCAGCGGCCTTGCGTAGCCCTTTCCATCCGTCTCGACCAACGAGTTCATATTTTTTGGCGCCACTTGTCACGTCCAGCCAGCGCCGCTTGTGCACCCCCCCCCCCCGCCCTCAAGCTTATGGCAAGAGCACCCTGACGCAGTCCGGCCGACTGCGGCGCAGCGTAACCGGAACCACCCGGAACTTACCGAGCGTACTCCACAGAGAACAGAAGCGTACCAACGGGCTTAATTAGTTCGCTACTGCTCTCTCTCCGTTCGCACCCATTTTCATATTTTCTGGTATAGCTTTACCAAGAATGGGATAAGCAAGCAGGCTGTGCGGAATCATAGGACGCATCCCTCCGATCATGTGTAAAAAGCGGGGAGGGAGGTGTAAGGTTGGCGTCGAAGTCCGGGGGTCGCCAATCTGGGTCGCCTATCACATCACGTCGCCGCGGACTCATCGCGTCCATCATCGCGCTCTGTGTTACCGCGCGCACAGCCGCGTACAGCAGTCCCGACACGTCCCTGCGGCTGTTTGCCGCTGCAACCTAATTACGCCCCCCCCCACCACCACCACCCCCACCACCACCACCATTGCTACCGCCACACCGCACCGCCACGCTTCACTACGCTTCGCCCAGGCCTGCTCGGCTGACCGCACCCCGCCGCGCGCCTGCGGAGCGGACGTTAGGCAGCCCGCCTGGCAAGAGAGCCGACGGGCTGCATAGCTGCACGGCGCTCCCTGCCACCGAGAGCCGAGCCGGGCCGTGACTGAGTGCCTCCTCTGGTCACTTGCCTGGGTTATTGACACGTCGGTCGGTGTGTGTGTGTGTGTGTGTGTGTGTGTGTGTGTGTGTGTGTGTGTATCGCGTGTCGCCGGGTGCGCCTGTCCCACCTGTTGGCGCCGTCAACTCTTATATTGGCCTCTGGCTTTGCCTCTGGTCTCCAAAACGTGCTTGCACAAGGCGCCTGATCTCTCTCTCTCTCTCTCTCTCTCTCTCTCTCTCTCTCTCTCTCTCGCTCTCTCGCTCTCTCTCTCTCTCTCTCTCTCTCTCTCTCTCTCTCTCTCTCTCTCTCTCTCTCTCTCTCTCTCTCTCTCTATCTCTGTGTGTCTCTCTCTGGGTCTCTCTCTTTCTCTCTCTCTCTGTCTCTGTCTCTCTCTCTCTCATCCGACTGTTTGGTGTTGTTGTTGTTTCGGCGACAGCATGAAAAATTAGTTGGGACTCACTCCCTCTCAGCCTCTCTGCCTGGCATGTTTTTTTCACGAAGGGTGAATGCGGTGTCGTGTCGTGACTAGAGGAGCCCGTTTGATATTAACTTCGCATAGAGGAGGACTTGGCCCCGCAAAGCAGAGAGAGGATCTCGTTGCGGAATTTGTGGTATTGAAATTCCATGCGCGCCTCGCGGCAGACGCGGCCGCTGAGTGAAATGAGGGCGCAAGTCTTTTGGTCCCAGTTCGGAGTGGCTGCGTGGGGTACACCGCACCCCTCAGGGCTCTACCCCGCGCTCCGGAGACCGCAGGGGTGGGCGTGTGTCCGGCGTCTGCCCGACGCGTGGCGGGCGCGTGCCGTCGATACCCCGCGCGGCTCCCTCATCGCACCTCTCCCCGTTGTGGTTGCAGACTGGGGGCACGACATCCTGTCCGCCATCGAGATCCCGTTCGTCGACTCCAAGACGCAGTACTTCGACTACGCGCCGGACGGCTTCCCGGCGTTCGGCCTGCTGCCGGGCTCCGACGTCAAGAAGCCCTTCCGGGTGCACATGCCTGAGAAGCTGTACCCGGAGTTCTCTATCACGGCCAAGGTGAAGCACTCGAGCCGTGAGGGCGGCTTCCTGTTCGCCGTCGTCAACCCCCTGGACACGGTGGTCCAGCTGGGGGTGCAGCTCGCGCCGGCCAGCGCGGAGGTGAGTACGGCGGCCGTGGAGGTCAAGGAGGCCGTGGTGCCGACGACAGATCCCCACGCAGTGTGCCGTGTGCTTGCAGGCGCCGGGGCACACCAACGTGACGCTGCTGTACACGGACGTGTCCATGCACCACTCGTCGCAGACGATCGCCTCGTTCGTCGTGCCCTCGTTCACGGGGCGCTGGGGCCGGCTGGCGCTGGCCGTCACCGAGAACACCGTCACGCTCTACTTCAACTGCGAGGCCGTGGACACGGTAGCGGTTGAGCGCGTGCCCCGGGAGCTGGTGTTCGACTCGGCGTCCACGCTGTACGTGGGGCAGGCCGGGCCCATCATCAAGGGCTTCTACAACGTGAGTACCGGCACCCGGCAGCGCAGGCTGCGCTGTGCGCTCGGCACTCGGCGATACCCCGCTCGGTGGCGACCGCCTCGGCCAACTAGGACGCACCCCGGGGGAAATCATTTGAATACGAAGCGCGAAAAGCGCGTGCACCGAGTTTGGTATCGCCGCGTGACGAGTGTAATGCTCTTTTTTATGACGAGTGTGTGTGTGTGTATGTGCCATCATGGCAGCCCTGGCAGCCATTGCCTACGACACGTGCGACCTGACGGACACACCGACGACCAAACCCATACTGAAACCTTGACCCACTGCACCACTATGGAGTACGAAAAGCACAATAACACATCACTGGTTTGATGAGTGCAAAATTTTTGGTAAGTTTCTCGAACGCGTACAACGCACAGTTTCGGTTCCCTGGCTCCACCTAGCCCAGCCTAGTCTAGGAGGGTGGTACCTGACGTCGCACCACACTACAACAGTGCTGCTGTCACCGGTGTTGTCGCGGTGGCAGTAGCGGTGGCGGCGGCAGCGGCAGCGTAGGCGCGGGACGGATCTGATTCCAGCCACGCCGCGCTGCGCCGCACGGCCCGCGGCCGCAGAGAAGCAGGGAAGTCGGGACGGGAGTCATTTAACAACCCGCACAAACCATTTGCATGCACGCGCGTGTAGTTGGCGTCACAAAGGGCCGCTGCTCGGTCCGCAAACCACGCAACACACAGACGGGGCTACTGAAGTTCGCACACGAAAATGATATGAATATCGCTTGAAAAGAAGCGATTGAGACTGCAATGAGATCGTCCAGCTGGGACGAGGCACGCGCGCAAAAACGGATGTCCGCGTTCTCTTCTCGCCCCGCCGGGGCGCCCTTAATGCTTATGCTAATTAGACATTAACACACGCAGCGAGCCGGCCGCGCCACAGCGCCACAGGTCCCCCGCGCCACACGCGCACGCACACACGCGCACACGCACACACGCAGCCTGAAAAGACCCATCATTATCGCAGGGCTGGTCCGTGTGGCCGCGGTGTCCCCAGCCCAAGCGCTGTGCGCCCTTCCTAGATAAGAAGATTCATGGGGCTTGTGCGCGCGCGCGGGCGTGTGTGTGTGTGTGTGTGTGGCGAGGGGGCGCCGCCGAGCGAATAGCTGTACACACGTAGTATGGAAGGGGGATGGGATGGTGCCGAAGTGTGGCATCGGTGTGCGCCAGCAGCGACAGCGGACAGGGATTTCATTTTCAAGTGCGTCTGTGCGTGCGCCTGGGGGCGGCGGGGGCGGCGGGGGGCGGCAACCCCGTTTACCTGTCCCCGCCTCCCGCGGCAATAGAAGGCGAGAAGAGCGCACGCGCGTCGAGAACGGGAGGAGGGCGGCCGGCGGGGAAAGTGAAGTGAGGCAGAAGCGGCAAGCGGCGTTGGCGTCGGCGGCGCCGGAGGCGCGGGCGGGAAAAAATATGCAGAAAACGGTAATGTTGTGTTGTGAGCACAGCCGTGTGTTCTGTAAATAACGCGCCGCTGGTAGACGCTGGCTTATAATTGGGAAACAGCGCTGGAGAATATACACAACCGCAATACACACCTCTTCTCACGGCCTGCGCGGGCGGCGCGTGCTGTGCGCGTGCCATACGCGTGCCGTGCGCCCTGCCTGTGTCACGTGACCCGGCCTAGATTACAGCGGCGCGGTAACGCGGGTAACGCGGTAATTAATCGCCGGTGGAATGACTCGACGTTTAGCGCCGCGGCCGTGTTTTTTCATACCCGCAGTGTGTGTGTGTGTGTGTGTGTGTGTGTGCGTGAGTGAGTGAGTGAGTGTGTGTGTGTGTGTGTGTGTGTGTGTGTGTGAGAGAGAGAGAGAGAGAGAGAGAGAGAGAGAGAGAGAGAGAGAGAGAGAGAGAGACTCACACGCAGCCTTAGTCGTGAGTTGCGGCCGTAAAGATTGGTCGTCAGGAATGACATACGCCGTAACCTGAGTAAAAATCAAAAAGCCATTTCCCAATCTTGGCGTTTGCTTGTATACAACTGTATACAACTGCATCGTCTGCAGGCCGCCCCCTGGAACAGCAGCGGCTCGGCGGGCTTGTGCGTCCGTAGGGCAGCCGTGTCGCAAAGGAGGTAGTAGGTATTATTTTTAGGACCGTATTTATCACGAGTCCGGCTATCCCATGCTTCCATGCCGGGGTAGGGGGGGGGGGGGGGAAGTGGGGCTGGTGGGTAAATTCAGAAGGGGGTGCGGGGTGAGGTAGGAGGGAGCGGTAGCCCGGCGTCATGCTCGGTGCGAACGCGCTCTCATTATTCGTAATAAAGGGTCATTAACTAATTACTGGTGTCGCGACACCCTCGCGTTAAAGCGACTCCGTATATGGCTTTTGTGGTATCGCAACAGCCCCCCCCCCCCCCCCCCCTTTCTGAGCGGAAGGGGAGAAGAAAAAGGTTTGTCGGCCGCTGACGTAGTCCATTCGCCGCCCAGCCCCCTCCACCCTCCTCCTTGTGTCTTGGCCGTCTCCCCGTCACAATTACTGCCATCGAGGGGGAAACAGAAAATATGCAGCGCTCCGCGTCTGGGCTGGCAGCTGCCTGCATGCCGACCCGAACCGGACCGGACCGCGCCGTTTGGTACAGTACCTGAGACAGAAACACTCGCGTTTCGGAAAGTACCCAGGACGTTTGCCGGCCCGGGACGGGGTTGCTCCAAGAAAAGCCGAATCTGCGGCTTTCCCAGAGCCGCCGTGGCTGTGCCTCACATCTTGATCCTAAATTTTAGCGAGGTGCGGCTTAACTGCACACGTATGCAGGCCACCACAGCATAATCGTGTTGCGGTGCGCCCAAAACACAAATGAATTGGAAGCCATCGCACTTCATAGTGTTTGCTATCGTCCCTCCCGATAGCGTGCTTCCCCCAATCTCTCTCTCTCTCTCTCTCTCTCTCTCTCTCTCTCTCTCTCTCTCTCTCTCTCTCTCTCTCTCTCTCTCTCTCTCCCCCCCCCCCCTACCCCCACAATGCGCGATGGAGTGTGAGCGGTCAGCGCGCTGCCACATTTCCCTACGTCCATGCCACACATCAGCATGAGCTGGGATGGGGCGATCGGGCTCTTAAGCACCTCTGCTGTGCCCGGGCGGCCAGGTTTGGCCAAGCTGCTCATCAAGAGAAAGGGGGAGGGGTATTTCTCCCTCGACAAACGAGCCGACGTAACTCTGCGATTGATTTCGTGACGGCCAGACAGACGGATGCCAGGGGTGTCCGTCCAGGCTCGAGGGGGCTTTGGGTCAGGGCGAGCTCGAGGCCGCAGCGGCAGGCAGCAGGCAGAGGCAGCAGGCAGGCAGCAGGCAGGCAGCAGGCAGGCAGCAGGCAGGCAGCAGGCAGGCAGCGGCCCCTGATCGTTTCTCTTAATCACATTTTCCCTCCCGCTTCCCTCGTGGCCGCGGCCCTTGTGCGCCTGGGTGACGCGGGTTAGGCAACCCATCAGACGCGAGTGCCGGGCGCGTTGCCTACGCCGCGGTAGGTGGGCGCCCCCCGCCTGGCCCGGCTATCAGTGTTGCCAGAGAAGTAGGCAAAACGTAGCCTAAACACACAAGGTGGAAATGTTGTGCCTACCTGCGCCTGCTTACTAGGCAACATGTGGTCACGGCTGTTAGCAATTTGCCTAGTAGGCAGGCGGAGTTAGGCACAATCTTTACACCTGTGCGTTTAGGCTACTTTTTGCCTACTTTTCTGGCAACACTGTGGCCATCTGTCGGCAGCCCAATCCCAATCCTCTCCACTCCCCTCTTCCCTATCCTCATTTCGCGCCCCTCTCTCCATCTCTTGCTAAATGACAAAATAGGGGTGGGGATATTTTTGCTTTGTTTTCTTTCCGTGGCCAGTAGAATGTCACGCGCGATGTCGGCATGTCGGGATGGACACGGTGCAGCATCCGCTTGTTTTATAAAGCGAGGACAAAATGTAGGGTGACAGGAGGGAGAACGTAGGCCTCCGAGAAACGCCAAAAATAAGGTTACACATTGAAACAAAAAACACGATTTACTGATTAATTTTGTAAAACAGAAAAAAAAATGATGTTAAGACTATGAGAGTGTGCGTGTGTGTGGGTGCCCACAGACAGACAGACAGAAGAAGAAGGAGGAGAACATGAAAGAAAGATTAAAGTAAGAAGAGGACTCGACAAGAAGGGGACCAGTGTTCCGGTGACACGGGCGCGCAGGTCAAGGTTAACTGTGGCTAAACTGTGTCGCGCGACGCGGCCCACAGCCGCATGCATGCTTTTGTCATCGCCAACCCGTGTGGTGTCGCCACATCAACCGGGTCCTCACACACTGCATCCCGGAAACATTTCACTTTTAGACCAGCAAACTATATATATCAACAACAAGAAAATAATAAGAGAAAAAGGACAAAGGAAAAATGGTGAGCCAGGCCCGTGGAGACTCGAACCTCACGCCAAAATGCTGGCTACAAAATTAAATCTTTGTTATGAGAGTAAAAGGGGGACAAATGACAGCCGGCCGGCCAGGTTTTCTTTTTCTTTTTAGAGTGTTCTTTTTTTGGGGGGAGGGGCGGAGAGGGTGACCTGCACTGCTGGTGTTCTAATTACCCGCCGCCCGCCGTGCGTTGTGCGACTTTCCTCCCATTTGGTTTGTGTGTGTGTGGATGGGTAGAGGGAGAGAGAGAGAGAGAGAGAGAGAGAGAGAGAGAGAGAGAGAGAGAGAGAGAGAGAGAGAGAGAGAGAGGGAGGGAGGGAGGGAGGGAGGGAGGGAGGGAGGGAGAGAGAGAGGGAAAGAGAAAGACGCGGGGTTGTGTGGGGACGGGGGATGTTTGCGAGCACGGCGAGAAATAGTGCTGGGATGGTTTTCGGGCCGTAGAGTGAGTGCAGTGTGTTGGAGTATCAGGGCGCGGTGCGGACGAAAAAGGCGTGTAAGCGGGGCGGGCGGGGAAAGCCGGCACCGGAAGTTGTCGCGTTAGTTCCGGCCGGCTCCGGTCCAGAGTGGCCGAGCTGCCGCTTGCTTTAAATTTTTCCCGTCCGGGACAAAAGTTGGGATAAATCCGGAGCTCTGCGCTCTCCACCTCTCGCTGCTGTCTGGCCTCTCTCTCTCTCTCTCTCTCTCTCTCTCTCTCTCTCTCTCTCTCTCTCTCTCTCTCTCTCTCTCTCTCTCTCTCTCTCTCTCTCTCTCTCTCTCTCTCTCTCTCTCTCTCTCTCTCTCTCTCTCTCTCTCTCTCTCTCTCTCTCTCTCTCTCTCTCTCTCTCTCTCTCTCCTGTGTAGTGACACGAAATCGTGAAGAAGAAAAAAGTATTAAAAATGAAGTAAGGGGGCTGAAGAGAAGTGTGAAATCTGCTAGTCCACACCGGCATGGAGGTGAGGGCCTGTGGCTATGGGCATTGCGTATCGGCAGGGCGGAATCTCAGGATCTCACTTGACATCGTGTTAGCATCCTCTCGCTCTCGCTTTAGAACGTTGCCTAGAGTCTGAGTACTCAACGCGAGCACCAGCACCTTCGCCAAAAGAAAGCTATCAGGGAGGGCGGCGGGGTAGGCGGGGTGGGGGGAGGCGGTTCTTGTCTGGATGTAGACAAACTCGGAGCCATTTCCGGGGCGTGGGTCTCTTGCTCTAGGATTAACATAGGGCAGGCGGTCAGGTAACGGGGTGGGGGTAGCGGGTGACCCGGCGGGTTCGGGCGGGGAGCAAGGCTGGTTAATGGAACACACGAGGGAGGGAGGGGAGGGGGGGGAGAACTGGCTTACTTATCGCGCGGAAATTAACTGCGATAAAATAAAAGCTCATGGATGGAATTAATGTTCGCCCTCTCTCTTTCTCTCTCTCTATATATAATACGATTCTGGCGGTGCGCATTTCTTTTGTCCGTTTCCGGATCAGATCGAACAGCGCGCTTCGCCCCGCTTCACCCCGCTTCGCCCCGCGCCGCTGACCCGGTCACACAACCGTTATCTGTCCTGGATGTCGTTGCACCTAGAGGAAAATAAAATTATCTTCATCATAAATAATTATATTTTTTCCCTGCTCTCTCTTTTTTTCTCTGTTATTTTGGATTAAAAAATTCCGACGCAACGAGAGCAAACCTGTGTTCTGAATTTAAAGAGGAAAGGTGGCAGCTGGGAGCGGCTGGGAGCGAATGCGGAGCAGTTGGCCGTGGCTCGCGGCGGAGGGATGAGGCGAGGCCGCGAGCCGTCACGGCGCGAGGGCACAGCCATGACACAGCGCTGGCCAGCCTGCATGTGTGGGAACCGCCTGTCTGCAGCGACGCCAGCCGGCCAAATCCGTCCAGTCTGGCGGACCGCAGTCGGCTACAGTACGGCGAATGTCACTCTGGAAAGGCGTCGTCCAATACAGTACGTCCGAATTTCCGTTTCCCACACGAAACCCTGAACCGGCGAACGGCACCGCCGCGGGCGCCTGTGAGTGCCGGGGTAGGCCAGCCCGCACGACACGCGTGCATGCACAAGCCGCGTGGTTGCCTACCCAGCAGGCGCCGGCCCATTTCTCGCACGCTCACTCGGGAGCGTCAGTAACTACCCTCCCGTGGCCGTCGCGCTGCCGTCCCACACCGCCCCCCTGTTACATCACCGCCTCCAACAGGCCGCCGCCCGCACCACCCCCTCCCCCTCCCCTCTCCAGGCGCTGGCGGCAGCGGCGGCAGCAGCGGCGGTGGCAGCGGCGCTCCCCTACCCCGTGCCGCAGCGTGCACCAGGCGAATCCCAGCCCCACAGGCCCCACAGCTTGTCTGCGGCCAATTGTCGTGGCGTTCGGACGTGACGCGCTCCGCTCCGCGCCTCGCCGCTCCTCGCCGCGTGCCGCCTGCCGTACGTACCGCGCCGCGTGCCGCCTGCCGTACGTACCGCGCCGCGTGCCGCGTGCCGTACGTACCGCGCCGCGTGCCGCCTGCCGTACGTACCGCGCCGCGTGCCGCCTGCCGTACGTACCGCGCCGCGTGCCGCGTGCCGTACGTACCGTGCCGCGTGCCGCGTGCCCCGCCGTGACCGCGTCCTCGTGGGAGTCGTAGCAGCGCTCCGCTCCGGGCTGTTGCGCCCTCGTCCCGTCCCGCGTGACAGGACATCGTTGCCGACCTGCGGTGGTCGGCCACGACCAGCACCGGCCCGCAGGGGTGCCAACCGTGCCAGCCCAACGCGTGCGCGTGTGTCGGTACTGGAGTATGCATGTCGAGGCGGACAGCAGGTGGTGGACGCAGCAGGGAGTCCGTCCCCGTCCCCATCCCCGTCCCAGCCCCTGCCCACTGGCCTCCCTTCCCGAGCCCTAGGAGCACGCGGATGAGGCGGACACGTCTATGTGCTCGTCTCCGCCCGCTCTGCCTAACCCAGCCCACCCAGCCCGGCCCCGTCCTCCTATAGCCACCTGTTGCCTATTGCTCGGTGCGTTAGCAGCGGCGGGTGGACGTCGTCGGCTCGGCCCTGCATATTTTTACTCTCGTTTTTAGCCCGAGATGTGTGCAAACGGTTGTCTCTCGCATTTACCGCCGGCGCCGGCCTCCGCCGCCTCCGCCGTGCGAGAGACCAGAGACGCCGACGGCTGCCGTCGCAGGGTGTCTCTGGGTCAGCCCCCAGCCGCAGCACGGGCCCCAGCTCCGCGCTAGTCGTCCTATCTCCACCGGCACGATCTCGGCCCTCGGATCTCGGGAACCCTGTGGCGACCTCTGCCGCCCGCCGGGCCCGGAGGCGGGGGAGCGGAGGCCGGAGGCAGGGTGGGGGCTCCTTTCATGTCGGCTAAGTGCGCGTAATTAAGACCACATAACGCCGACACCGCCGAAAACTAAAAAGGAGAGGAGCGGCCAAGCGCAGCACCACCGCGTTTCGCGCACAGCGCGCCCATAACAAGCTGGTAATTTGGAGTAATTCGCGCAGACCTCCGCCATCGATTCTCGGCTTCCGGTAAGCCCCGGGCTTGACAGGCCATGGCGGGCGCTGTCGAGGTCGGCCTTAGCCAAGCCGCCTTGGGGCCTGGGGCGCCCTGGGGAAGCCGGGCGGGGGTCCTGGTCGTGGGTACCGGCCGGCCCGGCGCGCTCGCCTCCCAGACATGAATCCATTATCAGTCCTTTGCAGCCAGCTTCCATTAAACGCTCATTAAAGTTGGGCTGAAAAACCTGGATATTTCATGGACAGATTCCGCCCGGGGGGGCAGCGGGCGGGTTTGGCGGGTGCCGGGGGCGTCATCGAGGTCGGGGTGGTGAGGGAGGAGTCAAGGTAGACGGCGAGAGCGGGGCTCGGCGGCGGGGCGGGACGGGCGGCCCCCAGGAGAGACAACGCGCATTTACATGAGCAGCAGCAGCAGCAGCAGCAGCAGCAGTCTTGGGGGCAGCCAGGGGCAGCTCTGAGGGGGCGGGCGGGGCTGGGAGGGGCGGGCATGTTTTGGGATCTCGTTACACGCAGCAGCCCGACGCAGCCGCAGAGAGACGCGACTCTTTCACTAAGTTGCCCTCCCGCGCAGGGTTCCTGGAGTCTTTTCCGGAGCGCTCTCCTTGGACTGCTGGAGTCTTTTCTGGAGCCCTCTCCTACCGCTGGAGTATTTTCCGGAGCCCTGTCCTGCTTGAGTCTTTTCCGGAGCCCTCTCCTGGGCCGCTGGTGTCTTTTCCGGAGCCCTCTCCTGGACTGCTGGGGTATTTTCTGGAGCCCTCCCCTGGGGCTTCCGGAGTCTTTTATGGAACCCTCGCTCCTGGGCCGCTGGAGTCTTTGCGGGGGGTGGGTGGGGGGCTGGCCTCGGACACAGTCGACGACGACGGTCCACGGCGGCGGTCGGCCACGCCTCTGTCCTCTGCTCATTACTCGGCCACCCCCGAACGGCAGCTAATTTCGTCTGCCCCCGCTCGGCTCCGCTCCATCCCCCGCTGCTACGTAGTTGCTGTTGTTTGTCAGCGCGGATCCACCACTTCCCCGGGCAAACTTTCAACGACGTTAAACCCTGTGCCGCCGACCGGCAATTCGGAGTGGGAAGGTGCGGCGCCTGGGTCACGGCTGTGTGTGTGGGCGGGGGGGGGGGGGGGGATTCCAGGAGACGGGAGGGCGCGAGGGCCAATATGCGGAAAATGAGTGGTGGTGCTGGTGTGGGGGGGGGGGGGGGGAGCCTCCACACCACGCGTCGGGCTCTTTAATTCGGATATCAGATTCCAAGTGAGATTCCATAACGGAAGGCCGCTCGTATCTAACAACACATTTTCAGCGCGGGGCGCGGTGTAATGGTTATGCTCGGCACGGGCGTGTGAAGGTGAAGTGTGTGGAGCACGGGATAAGTACGTAGGTAAGTGGGGCTATCGAGGCCGGGAGCCGGAGGTCAGGGGGGGGGGGGCAACAAACTATGGTGGCCTCGGCGTTCTTCCGCGACCCGCAGGGACGACGGAGTTAACCCATCGGTTGTCAATAATAAGTGACGGCAGCTTGGAGACTAGAGCAAATGGAGTGTGCGGAGCGCAGAGCCACGAGCAGCGCAGACTCCTCAAAGGCGGAAGGGGAAGTATGAGAGCACACCAGCCAACGGCCCGCGGCGGTCTGTCGGGGCCGGGAGCACCTGCCGCTGCTTATCTGTCCGATACCGACATCTCATCCCCTTTCTCACTCGCTCCTCCTCTGCCTCGGCGCCTGCGCTGCTGCTGCTTCCTTTGTTCCTCCTCCTTCCCCCGAGACTTTACGACGACTGCAAAAATGTTTCATGCGCAGACACCAGCGCGCGGCACGCCCCTACCCTACTTCTTTTACGTTGATGCCCGCGAACAACAAGAGCGGGAATAAGGACGCTGCTCACAACACTGCGCTGTGCGCTGCGCGCCCTGAGCACGCGTGGTGCGGGGTGCGGGTGGTGCGGTGGGCTGCGGCGCGGTGTTGGCTACGGCCGTTCGTCTTTTTTTTCTGCTGTTCCAAGCCCAGGCCAGGCCGCCCGTCGTGCCACTCTGTTGCGCGGACTGCCCTGCGGGCGCACGAGTCAAGGGGCAGCGGCGGCTGCGGCTGCGGGGGCGGCGGCGGCGGGGGCGGCGGCGGCGGGGCGCCAACTTATACGACTCGCACACGACTTGCACCGCGCGGGGTGCGGGTTGCGGCGTGGCGGGACGGGGCCGGACGAGGCCTGCCGCCTGCCGCCGCCGTCTTGCGTGTTCCCTCTCGTGTCGAGGAGTTTATCTCGGTTTTATGAGCGCGCCGGAAGAGCGCGCGCCGCTGGCACAGCAGACGGAGCACCGGGGGCGGCCGGGGGCGGCCGGGGGTTGCAGGGGGTCGGGGGCGGCGGGCGAGAGGTGGCGATGGTGATGGCGTGGTCAAGCCAACCTGTGGGGGTTAGGGAGCCGCAGGGAGCACGGACCCCGTCACGTCATTTAGGAAGCCGACATAATGGCTGCACTGACTGCGCTGGGCCGGGCGCTGGCTGCTGGTACCCGCGTGTTCGAACCACACCGCCGAGCAGCTCATGTACACAGAGCGGAGGGGAGGCGGGCGGGCGGGCGCTGCTGGCGCTGCTACCCACGGCAAAACCCCGCGGCGCAAACAGAAACGAGCGCCCTGCACGAGAACATCGCGTTGATTGTGAAACCGCATTAAAAGCGTAAAAGGCCCGGTATTTGAACCCGCAACCGTGGCGTTCTTCTTGCGAGTCGCTGCCAGTCAGTCCGGACGGTGTGGACGTGCGGTGTGATGTGCATGACACAAGGCGCCACACTTTGTCCGTGCGGTGCACGTGCACACACACACGGTGCACGGTGGATAGCCACGGACACGGACGGGTGCTGTGTTGTGTGTTCGTGCTCCCATACTCGCTCGATTGCAAACGCGAAGTAGCACTAATTCTCGCTAATGAAGCCTCGGTATCAAGCGCAGCCTGTGCCCCCCCCCCCCCTTCCCCTTTCCCCTCCCTCTCCCCCGATTCAGCATGATAACCCTCCTCTTTACTCTCCTCGGTAGTTCCCATCTGCCGGAATCGCGCTGCGTTCACTTCCTGTCTCTGTCTACCCGATTGCTGGCCGCTGTGTTCAATATTCGCGGCATCATTTGAACCTCTCTTCTGGAAATATTTAGCTTCGACACGTTTCGCCGCTTGTTGAGGGTCGCCCCCCTCCTCCCCGCGCGCAGTCGAACTCGAACCCGCGTTGACCGGCGGCGGTAGGAGGCCGAGGCCGAGGGCGCCGGGGACACGGCCGGGACGGCCATGTCGACAGTCCTGAGGAGCAGCGAAGACGACACCGCCGACGACGCCAGCCCCGCCGTCACGTAGGCAAGCCGCCAAGCTCCCTGACGACGGACGCCGCCCCGTCACCATGGCGATGGTCATCTCGACGCGGTCCAAGGCGCTGACGGCGCTCACGCTGCTGCTGGTGACCTGCGCCCTGCTGCTGCTTGTCGGTGGTGCCTCCGGCTGGTTCAGGCCGCGGCCGCCCCCGCCGGGGACGTACTCCGAGTTCTACGCGCCGCGCGGACCGGTAGGACACCATGCAGGCCTCGATGCAGGCCGAGGCCGTGGCCGAGGCATGCTGCATGATCGTCTCACCTTTAGCATGCTCTAGTAGCACCTGGGGCCGTCCATAAACCACTTAACGCCGTTATCCGTGACTCACAGTCATCCGCAAAGGTTTCGAAACTCTTCCGACTGCAGGAGAGCCGCGCGGACAGTGTCTGAGTAATCCGTGTGGCGTTACGTGGTTTGTGAACGGCCTCCGAGTGGTTCTGTGAACGCGGAGCGACGCGCCGGCCGAGGAAAACCACCGACATCAGCTGCAGGCAAGTAGTACTGTACCTGCGGGACACACACCTCCTGGGCGGGGAGGTCTCTGTAGGGGCCCGGCGCCTGGCCTCACAGGGGCCTCACGGGGGCGGCTCTCAGCCCGCTGATGAGGCGTACAGACCGACATGAATGGCTGCGCGCCCCTAAAGGCCCAGGGTACTGAGGGGCCCCGCGCCGGCCTCCACCGGCCTCCGCCGGCCTCCACTGGCTCCCACGGCGTGGACGCCTCATGCAAATCAGGTGCCTGCAATAAGGCACTCGCCCGGGGACTGGACCGAGGCCGGGAGGGGACACACCTGGGGTTCATGGGGGGGGGGAGGGGGGGACTCTTCCAGCCGGGGCGGACGGCGACAACGTGGAGTGCAGCCGAAATGCGATGACATTTCCATGTCATTTGCGTGCGCACGCCGCGCGCCGCCGCGGCCGCGTTCCGGATGACGACGGCTGCTCGGCCCCGTGTGCGCCGCCGGGTGTCCCAGTCCCAAATAGCCATGGAGCATCCCATGGTCCATGGGACACCATGGTATAGATTCTCCCATGGTGTGCTGCATGCCACGTATTTTTGGCCGCTTTTCCCTTGGGAAATAAATTACCATGGGAAAACGAAACCATGGGATCCAACTTCGCATGGTATTTCTCCCATGGAGTTCCCATGGGAAAGGTGTTTTTTTTTCTTCCAGAAGCAGGATTTGAACCACCAACCTATCATTTAGGTTTCCGACTAACCAACTCGGCTATTGTGCCACTTGTATATACCATGCGCTGAGCAGTGTACTTGTATTTATCATATGGGACATCACCCATTCCCATGGGAACACCATGGAATTGTCCCATGGTGTATCCATTCCCATGGTAGCGGCCCCAATGGCATAGCGCGTTCCCATAGGCATTAGTCTTTCCCATGGCGAACAGGAGCGATACCATGGTATTGGTTTCATGGGGTTCCCATGGGGTTCATGGCTTTATGGGACTGGTGTGGTAGGTGGGGTGAGGCCTATCTGGGGGGCGTTGGCGGGCGGCGGGCGCGTGCCCAGCCTCGCGCACCGACCAGACCGGTCCGGCCCGGTGGGCGGAGCCGTGGCGGAGCGGTGCTCCGGTGGCCGCTAATGCGTTGGCTTCTTTCGCTAATGGCGGCCGCGGTGGGCCGGAGCCCGAGCCGGAGTTACCTGCTGCGCCCCCCGTGACGAGGCCCGGAAACAGACGCCCTGCCGTACCCCCCGCAGAGAAACGCGTGTCGGCGCTGCGCAACGGGGTCAAGGTCGTTATATTGAAAATGCCGAGTAAATAGATTGGAGCGACCGGGGCAGGGGGTTACCAGCAGCAGGGGTCAGAGAGCAGAGAGGCGGGGCGAGGCGGCAGCGCGTCCTAGTTCTGCAGTTGCGCCCTGAAATTCAACCCCTTCCCACGCCGGAGCCTGGCGGACCCCGGGCAGCAGCCGGGCCCCCCGCAGCGAACCCTACAAGGAAAGGTGACGGCAAGAGCGGCTCGGGGACACACCCTGATACTCGCCTCGAGCGGAACTTTGTTGTGACTCGCTGCCCCCCCCCCCCCCCCCCCCGCCCTGTGGTCCCACCGCCTGCACCCAAAGTCCGCCAGCTAACTTGGCGTGGTGCACACTCCCTACCCTTTTACATGGTGGCTCACGGGTAAATTCGGTCCAGTCCGGAGAGGATTCCGGCCATTAGCGACCGCGGGGAGGGGAGGGGAGGGGCAGTACAGCGCGTACAGCACGCTGGCAGTGACGGCCGTGCCCGTGATAGGCCCGGGGCACTACAACACTGCACTTGTTTTCACGAAAAATATTTTTTGCCCGCGCATCTCTTCTCTGCTCACTTCTTCCCGGGAGTAGAATTATCGTGCGATAATACTACTCCCCGGTACAATCATCGCAGGAGTAGGTTTATCGTCCCACACCTGAACCGGAGAAGCGTTACTCATTCTATAGTTTTCCTGTCAGGGCGAGATATACGCCCACACCTGCACTTCTGGAAAGCATAGACCCTCGCCCTCGGCCTCGGCAGAAAACGCCCCGTGCTGGTGCCGGAACAACGCGCTCGCCTGTTGACTGACGCGCAGCCAACCGCACATGGCGCCTGGTGGGTAGGCAATCTCGGCTGCTCCACGCATGCCTGCCGTGCGGGCTGGCCTAGCCTGGCCTCGCAGGCGCCCCGCTCCCGCGTTATCCGGACCTGGCGCGTGGCGACGCGATGCAGCATTGCTTTTCCGCACGCGGCAGCCAGAGGATGTGCAACTTCTAAATTTTCCTGTGCCATGAATACATTCTTTGGGGAGTATTCTTTAGAAATACTTCACGATATTCTTCGAAATTTTTATAAATTTGAGAAGAATTTGTCATTTTTCGGCCATTTGCACCCTAGGTAAGATTACCAGAATAGTATTCCTGTGAATGCCGCGCGAACACCTTCGGTATACTGACTGAAACGGCGTCCCAAGAATACTAAAGCTGCAGACCCTTGCGGCAGCCGACAGCATATGTCCAGCGTCCAACGCTGTGGCAGTCGGCTGCAGTGGCTTTCATTCGTCATTTGTCGGTGCCAACACGTTATGGCGGACGGTTACGGTAGCATGCACTGCAACACGTCACTTCACTGCTCCGCTCCGCTGCGCCACGCTGGCAAGTGGAATGCAGAGCGATATGCGGATGCTGCATTTCGAAATGCCCCGCTCAATCACGCCTCGGCGCCTGCCTTCAGTTAAGAGGCGTCTTCGGCCTCGATTCCGCCCTGTGAACTTTTCCTGTTCTAAATTTGGTGAACTCGACGCCGAGTTTGATCTGCTTATTCTGCTACTGCTCTGCCCGTTGTGCTGCATCCCGCGCCTTCCTTGCCACCCGGTCCAGCCGGAGGCACGGGGGGCGCCGGGGGCAACGATCCCCCAGGGACTGCCCATTCGGCCTTAACGCTCTCTGAACCACCGCTCTTTTACCTTTTTTTCTCTGTCGATTCTTTTTCGTCGTCCAGGATCTCGCACTTGCTTTATATCACGGAAACTCCCATGCAAAAAAAAAAGGGGGGAGGGGAGGGGCGGGATAGCGAAATACAGAAGTAAGGGGAAATAAAAAGTCAGACTGCCGTTGAACTGGGTTGGATAGGCGGGGGGGGGGGGGGGGGGGGCGGCCGCAGGGTCAGTGTGGGCGTCGGGGGTTCGAGGGCTGGGAGGGGCCTGCGATGCGGTATAAACGAGCTTAACTCAGCGCGAAACGGTTTTGCCCTCCCCATTGGATTATTCACAGCCTCCCCTAAGTGCAGCGCGGAGATTCCACGACCGAGAATAGTGTTCAATGGTGAGTGTTCCCGTTGACGCGGACGGACGCAAGACGTGACCGCGGCCGTGACTTATCGAGCTCGTCGTCACAGGACCAGTGGAGGTCCCCCTCTGAGTATGTCTCTAGTGACACGGAAATTACCGGGAATTCCCCGCGGAAATTGCTCGAAACTTTCTGGAAATTCCCTCAAAAGTTCTGGAATGTTTGGGAAATGTTCTGTTTCCTCTCCTAGAAATTTTTGGAATTTTTTTAAATTTCTCTGGATATTTTCGGGGCACAAGGATGCCGTAATCAGGATGTCCTGTTCAACTCGGAGGGAATGTGCACTGGAGGCCTTTGGCAGTGGCTGGGGCCGCCCCGCTCCGTTGTGGATCGTGCCAACCTGGGCGCTGTTCGGCATAGGCGTGCCAAAGGAATCAGCAATATTATTTTATTTTTGGGGGCAGAAGAAGAAGCAGCAGCGGCTGTGGCCATTTGCATTGCAAGTTGATCTCCTCCGCCGCTGCCGCCGTGGAGGCCCCCAACGAACGCACTCTGACGGCCCCGCGCCGCAGAGCGCACGCCGACTGAGAGGCCCACGGCGGCGGAGAGGAGAGGAGAGGACGGCGACGGGGAATTCGGGGATGTGGGGAGTTAGTCTCTTTAATTGTAGCCCCAGTCGTTTATCGCGTTGCCGGCCGTTCGGATGGGAATGCGAAATGTGCCTGCCGCCGCGCCCCGCCGCACCCGCAAGGGAGGCCCCGGGCCCCGTGAGACGGACAGAGAGAGAGAGGGAGAGAGAGAGAGAGAGAGAGAGAGAGAGAGAGAGAGAGAGAGAGAGAGAGAGAGAGAGAGAGAGAGAGAGAGAGAGAGAGAGAGAGAGAGAGAGAGATAGGGGGGCGGGGGGGGGGGGGGGGGGGCTGAGGAAGGGGGATGCCGATACCCTTTCCTTTCCTTTTCCCTTGCTATCGAAGCGTCCGCACTGATGCTGGGGTCCGTTGAACAAAGCAACAAACGACATTTGCAAAGTGCGCCCGCGGCCCAGCGGCTACCTCCCCAATTTTTGAGGCAGTTTCCACCGCTGACTTGTTTCTGGGCACTCGCACTTTGTTCAAAACAAGGACTTACACTTCTCTGGCGAGGGAAGCGAGGCGGTGGGGCACAAAGACGGGCTTAGACACACTCGCACGAGGCGTGGGCAGCAGGGCCATGCCGGGGCCGGGGGGGTCTGTGCACAGAGGGACTAGTTCAAGGCGACTTTGAGAACTCTAATGTCCCCACAGAGCGTACATCATTTTAAGGCCGAGCCTGGTGGCGCTGTGTCGCCATCGGAGAGGCCATCGTCGGCCGTAACAAATGCCTCGGAGCGCTGAACATTAGCGGAAGGACCCGAGGACCCGCCAGGACCCGCCAGGACCCGCCAGGACCCCAGGCCGGGCCAGGAATGTGACGCGGAGCTCTGCGCCAGCACCCCTTAGCGCCCCGCCGCCCCGCACACGGAGACTGAGCGCACCTCCATTGCCTGCCTACACTACACTACAAATGGAAGTGCGGCCGCACACGTTTGTCGCCCAAGGCCACCACTGGCACCACCACCACCACCACCACCACCTCCCTTCTGTTGTCTCTCAATCTCTAAATTACGTATTTGCCGTGGAGGAGGTGAGATTGGTCCGGATTACGGCCGCCCGGGCCTCTCTGTCGGCCCCTTGTCTTGACCCCTTCTCCCTCCCACCCCCCTGCCGGCACCACCTCCGGCTCAGCCCGTTGTTTGTCCACTGCTTGGATCCCATTCCGGTCGTAATTGCGTGGCCGAACGCGGCAAAACGACTAGTGGAATCGGTTTTGTTTTGTTGATTTCGGCGGGGCTAGAGCAGAGCAGCAACAGCGGCAGCGCCGCCCCGCGTTTGATAAATTGTCGCTGGAGTAAGCGCCCGGTGCGGGATAGCCTCTGCCTCTGGCCGCGACCAGTTTCCGATACCCCGTCATGTCATCCCCAGCCGCTCTTCTCCGCCCCCGCGCCGTGCGCCTACTTTTCTCCCTCTTTGATTTCACGGTTTAGTTATTACTATGCGCTTCGTCTGTGTGCCATCGCCTCTCCCGAATTCGCGCTGCGCTCTCGCTCGGGCTGATTACGACCGTCATGTTGTCACCTCGCCCTCTCTCACTCTCTCTCACTCTCTCTCTCTCACTCTCTCTCTCTCTCTCTCTCTCTCTCTCTCTCTCTCTCTCTCTCTCTCACTCTCTCGTATATGCCACGCGGCGCGAGTTTCTACTCCATTTGTGCGTGCAAATGATGCCGCACCGGGACACGCTGTGTACGCAACACAGCGATATGATGTGGGGCACACACTCCATCTCGGCCTAACGCCACCAGGCGCCTCCGGGCGCCACCCCGCCCCGTGCAGCCCCAGGCGGGCACGCTCACTGCACTGGGACACCCCGGCAGGCGCACATACTGTGGCCGGGACAGGTATTTTTGAGGCACACACCCGGCGGATACTCCTCTGCTCTGGCGGACGCACCTGTGGCTCCATCCATTGAATACGTGTACGATATCGCCTAGCCTGCAATAGCGCCTGCTTGGTATGCAACCACGGCCTCTTGCGCGCACTCGTGTCGTGCGGGCTGGCCTACCTTGATACTTGCAGGCGCGCGGCGTCACCGTCTTCCTGTTACAGTGAGATTCGGACGTGGCTCATGCCTTTGTGTCACACACTCGGCAGAGTAGTCAACAGTTATTCCTTAGCAAAAACTGGCGTTTGGTGCAGTTCCGCGCGGTGTAGTTGGCACTGGAGACCCTTTGCTCCCCCAGCCCGGCGCGCACACTCCATAGCCTCATTAGGTACCGGTAGGCGCCGTGAGTCACTCACCACAGACCAGCCCATTGCAGTCGGTAGCGCTGCTCAAATGAGCCGTGTCCCGGAACGGTCCTGGGGAACGGTCTATATGGGCTGCATGCAAGCCATGCGAGGCCCCATGCGAGGACTATCACAGCAAGAGCAACCACATGATTGACTGCAGCACAGCGCTAGGGCTTAGTGGTGGGATATGGAGGAGGGCACGCCAAAGGGGCTTCGAGGCGTGCATTATTATAAGACAAGACAAAATTAGGGAGTCAAAAATAAAAATTGTCAGACAAATAGTACATTTCATTTAGTAAAATAACAAATGGTGAGGGTAACAAGTCACAATATGGCAACGGGTGCCAAGACCAAAGTATCATCTGCTTTCATGAGGGATCTTCTATCGTCATTTTTAAAAAAAGATTCTTTTCAGAAAAGTACGCCAACGCCAAAACACTGAAAAAAAATTCGATTTAATCTGTGCCCGAATTCGTCTTGCGGGCTGCCAACAACAGCAGCTGAAATGGCAATATCAATTATTACGTGTGTGCTGCGACACGTAAGTGACGGGTGTGGTCGCGACTTGTCATCCCTCTTCACAACACACGCCACCCGGCAACCCACACTGCACACTGCACGACTCGCAAACATTTTCGGTGAAAAAATATTTCCGCCTTAAAAAGTAAAAAGTGCTAAACATAGCATTATTAGCGGCACAAAAGTGCGATTTCCACAGAAATGAATCCACGATTCTTGATCCTCCAATTCTTCGGAAAACAGTCGGAAGATTGCGCTATTTTTCCCTACTCTCCGCGTGGAATCCCCCGACAGTGTTGGGCCGCTGCTGCGGCTGGAACGCCCGGTTGGGTAGGCCGTGCCGCCAGGCACTCGCGCGCTGCGGAGCGCAGCGTTGCCTACCTCGCCGGGCGGCCCCCTATCGTCATACAGCAGCCAGCACGAGTGCGCGCGTCACTTGCGCTGCGATCTGTGTGGTTGTCGCTCGTCGTGCTCTTTGATCCCCGAATCGACTTGCTTTTTCCCCTCCCCCATATCCATTATCCTTGTGCCCCACCATCGCGTGTTTGCGGCCCTCGAGAGCCACCCACGCGATCCGTGATACTTAACACCAAGTCCGCACCAAGTCACTCCCTGCTCGCCTCGCTGGATGGCTGGAGAGAGAGAGAGAGAGAGAGAGAGAGAGAGAGAGAGAGAGAGAGAGAGAGAGAGAGAGAGAGAGAGAGAGAGAGAGAGAGAGAGAGAGAGAGAGAGAGAGAGAGAGAGAGAGAGAGAGAGAGAGAGAGAGATTGAGGGAGAGCAGCGTGCACACGAGGTCTGGATTTCGCGAATTTGGACGGAAATGGTACGCAAATATCAGAGCGATGGAGCTGGGAAAGTTGCTGGTTGTGAACCAAAGTTGTTCAAAATTTCCGGCTGAGAAACATTTCTCTATTGCGGTACCCCAACGATGGCGTGCGTGTTCTTCACTCCAACTTTCATCCTCAAACTCGCAGTTGATACTTAACACCAAGTCCGCACCAAGTCACTCCCTGCTCGCCTCGCTGGATGAGAGAGAGAGAGAGAGAGAGAGAGAGAGAGAGAGAGAGAGAGAGAGAGAGAGAGAGAGGGAGAGCAGTTGCACACGAGGTCTGGATTTCGCGAATTTGGACGGAAATGGTACGCAAATATCAGAGCGATGGAGCTGGGAAAGTTGCTGGTTGTGAACCAAAGTTGTTCAAAATTTCCGGCTGAGAAACATTTCTCTATTGCGGTACCCCAACGATGGCGTGCGTGTGTCTCTTCACTCCAACTTTCATCCTCAAACTCGCAGTGTTGCTGCCAGTCCCGTGCGAGCCTTACACATTGCAAGTTTATACCCGGGGACAATAATATTCCGAGCCGAGTAGACACGGTTGGGGGTGGGAGCTTGCACTGCGCCCCGGCAAGGGGGAAAATTAGCTGCTCACATTTTTAGTCCGTGGCCCGAATCGAGTCCAAATTACCCCCAGCAGAGCCTGCAGCGGCGGTTGCAGCGGCAAGTGCTGCGGCTGCAGCTGCTGCTGCACTGCCGGGGGTGGAGGTGGAAGTGGCAGAAAAGGGTCCCGCAAAGCGTGATAATGAATTGCATCATTTTCGCCGTCTGTGACTCCCCGTCTCTGGTGCCGTCCGGGGCAGACGGTGGCCTGCGGACGGCTGACGGCTGGCGGCTAGCGGCTGACGGCTGGTGGCTGACGGCTGCCTCCCACTGGGATCAGGAGCCAGGTCAGGTCCCGAGTGCATAGCTCCGTCCGCTGATGAGCAGGCAGCAGGGGATGCACCACCAGGGCCCGCCGGGGGCCCCTGACCTCACCCAACGAGATGATTCAGTGGAGGCAGTGCGGTCTGGCGGCGCGGCGCCGTGTGCGCGGAGGCAGTGCGGAGCCTGAGGCTGCCGTCGGCCGTCGGCGCGGCCACAGAGGGTGCGCCGTGTCGGCGGCATCAACGCCGCCGGCAACAACGGCGCCCGTTGTCAGGCGCCTGTGTAAAAGCCCCGGCGTCGGCGCGGCCGCCGGCCGCCGCCATCACCGGCACTGACAGTGCAGAGGCAGCCGTCAGGGCCGTCCGGGGTGGGGAGGGGAGCGCGTCAGGGAGGAGGGGGGGCAGGAAATAAAGTGGGCGTGGCGGCAGCGAGACGACGACGACATCCTGGGCATGGTGCCTGGTGCCTCCAGACGTGTAAATGAGGGGCTCGGCTCGGATTGAGGCGGGCGGCCGCATGCGTCGCACGCCTGCCTCGTTCCCGACGGTCTCCGACGGTCCCCGACCACGGCGCACTATCTCCTCTCGGCATGCGCGCCCTTTTGTCGCCCCTTCAAGTAAAATTGTGAGCGGTAACGTAGTGTAACCGGGACGCGACATGTTGATCGGATCTCCCCCACGGCCTGGCTTGCGGGGACTCCGCAGCCATTCAAATCAGTTGCTCCCTCCCCCTCCCCCCCCCCCTTGCCCCTGCCAGCCCATTGTAATACCCGGCCGCGGCTCCCGCATGGTTCCACAGGTCTGCTGCGGCTGCTGCCGATCGGCTCTTCTGCCGGCACGACGATTATCGCCTGTCGATATCTTGGAAGCGCGTCGATAAATCTCATCGCTTCAAGACGAGGAGTCAACCAGGCGTATCGGTGCGGTGCTTGCTGACGTGCCGAGTGTGTGAGGGGGAGAGAGAGACAGAGACAGAGAGACATTGAGAGACGGGAGAGCGAGAGAGAGAGAGAGAGAGAGAGAGAGAGAGAGAGAGAGAGAGAGAGAGAGAGAGAGGGAGAGAGAGAGAAAGAGAGAGAGAGAGAGAGAGAGAGAGAGAGAAACAGAGGGAGAGGGAGAGAAAGAGAGAGAGAGAGAGAGAGAGAGAGAGAGAGAGAGAGAGAAACAGAGGGAGAGAGAGAGAGAGAGAGAGAGAGAGAGAGAGAGAGAGAGAGAGAGAGAGAGAGAGAGAGAGAGAGAGAGAATGAATGAGAGACCGAAACAGAGGGAGAGGGAGAGAAAGAGAGAGAGAGAGAGAGAGAGAGAGAGAGAGAGAGAGAGAGAGAGAGAGAGAGAGAGAGATTGCCGCAGTAGCAGCCGAGAGATGCTGCAGGCCTTCCTGGCGGAATTTGGCCCGCCTGGACGTCACCCATCGCATTATCATAGGCTCTTTGCGGGGACGGGACGGGGGCTTCTGCTCTCGCTCCCGCCCATCTTTTTCTTCCCTTTTTCGAAGTGTGCGCGGAATAAATCCACTTGAACGCTGTTGCCTTCCTTTTCTGTTCCGCATCCCCAGAGCCGTCAGCGCGGTGTGGTCCTTTGTAAGGGTCAGTGACCGGGACGGGAGCACACTTGTCCGGCATCTCGATGTGCCGTGCTCCATTATGTTTCCTAGTGCCGATCTCCATATAGTCCATACGGCCGGCATGTGTGTCGTGTGTGCCCGCGGTGCGGTGCGGCCCGCGCTACCCACAGCGCTGCGCCGGCCCTAATTTTCTAGATCCTTGTCAGCCCGCATAATCACGCATGGTGTTTCGGCGGGCCCGTCCAGGTCCCTGCGGAGCCTGCGCGCACGTCAGAACACCGCGCCTCTGGCGATGGGATGGGCGAAAATGTCACGGCGGTTACATCCTTCACTTGATTTGCAAACTTGGCCTCAGCTTATTCTACAGGGATTCACGACGTGTCTGATAAGAAAAATGGGCGCAGGTGTTTGTCATGAAGGGAAAAAAATGTAGAAAATTTAAAAAGGTTTGTACCGCTGCCCCCGTTATAGCCTTAAAACTTACGGAGCCCCGTGGATGGTGGATGGTCCTAAATGGTCTAAATCACTCATATTCGTGCCAGACGAGCAGCCACGCACGCACGGGTTCCCTGAGACTGTTGACCCCATCGGATGTGGGCCATATTCTTTTATAGTAATTACAGCCCTCGAGGCGTCCGCATCCTTTCGAGTCTTGCCGTTCCGTGTCGGTCTGGCGAATCCCTCTCTGATTCTCGTTCCGTTTCATTATCACCATCTATCGTGCCGTTTGTGTGCGTTTGACACCTGGGTAATTTTCGCGATCCCAACCGTCCGTCCAGTCATGGTCCAGTCCGAGAGAAGCTGGGGTCCGGCCTGGTCCACGCCTCCGCGGTGTTGGGCGGGGCTGTTCGTGTTATCGCACACTAAGCGTGCCGGGGCCTGAGGCTGACGGGGAGGATGCCCGGATACCCGTTTAAAACCGCCATTTCTCGGGATCAGCCCAGCCTCTCGCCATAACGAATAAAGATTCAACTGGAAATTCATTGAATTTTTGTAACTTTTTGTTGAACATTTGCAACTCTTTGTTGAATTTTTGCAACGTTTCGTTGAATCATTGCAACACTTCGTCTGCACTTTCGCAAACTCTTTGCTGAATTTTTGCAACTTTTCATTGAATTTATTTTTTGTTGTTACCTTCCCGGTTTTTTGACAAAAACTTCCCTGATTTGCATCTCTCTATACGTATACGTGTAACACACCGCCATCACCCCCGCAGTGTCGGCTGGCTGAAAATATTGGCGGCCGGACGAATGTTGTTGAGTACGCGATTTGTTTGTTCGGCTGTGCTGGTCAGAGCCGCGGGCTGCGCCGGGCAGCCCAGGGTAGCCTCTGGTGCTGGCCATCCCATACATCCATCGGCCGCCGTCGTTCGGGTGCTAACGACTGCAACAACAGCAAGGCGGCGGCCGGCGGCCAGCGGGGCCAGCGGGGCCAGCGGGGCCGTCTCACGCTCGGCATGTGTGTCTCCCACGCAAGGCCTCGGCAACTGACCAGAGATGACCGGCCGGGGCTCGAGGAGCCACGCACGCTAACGGCTGTTCAAACGCAAGTGCGGCCAGCGCACGCGGAAATAAGACGACGAGGAGAGGGAAATGTAAACGGCCTGCCTGTGTGGTGCGCCGCGTGCCCCGGCCGGCCCGGCTCAGCCCGGCCATCTCAGGGCACAGAGCGAGGCACCTCCACCACCGCCACTCTCCCCTGCTGGAAATGAAGATGGAGGGACTGAGTGCGGCGATGCGACGGATGCCACGAGACTGCTCCGGCAATAAAATGATGACCCAAAGGAGATAAAAACAAAACCGGACACAGCAGAAAAAGAGCAGGCCGTAATAACCAGCCAACCGTCATCGTGGACCAGCGCTTCCCCCTCGCCGTGATTGGAGACCGGGTGCTCAAAATCATGACGCAAAGGGAGTGTGGGTAGGATAGTCTGACTCTAAAAATCTGCAGACGAAATCGAAACGATTTTTGTCTGTGTACGAGAGAGAAAGAGAGTCGTCACCTTGCCACCTTATTATGCATGGCTTGTTGCGATGCAGCCTGCGACACGGAACCACGACGGGTGCGAATTCAATACCCGCATCCCGCATATGTGTGCCACAGTCCATCAGGGACCGTTCACAACCCACGTGGCGGGCTCATTGAAATAGTTTTATTTACGGCCCCCCGGGGAGGAGCGCGCCGCGGGGATCGCGTCTGTGGGAATCGAATTATAAACCCACCCACCAAGCCTTGGAGTCAGGGAGGGGAGGGGAGACCACTCCGGCTGACCCGTGACAATGACAGTTTGCTCCCGGCCGGACTCTTGAAAAGTTGGAAAAAAAATTCAACAAAAATTTTGAAAAACTTTATTAAAAAGTTGAAAATTTTCAACGAAATTTGCATCTTCTTTACGTTTTTGGTGAACTGAATAACAGGTTGCGCTGTCCGGAAGATGTCACGTACTGGAGCCGTTCCATTTCACGCACACGGCACATCCCACTGCGACTCTTCGCGGGCCCAGCAGATCAATCATGCAGCAGCAGCAGCAGCAGCAGCAGCAGCAGCACGACTGGTGATGCCGAGCGTAGTGTGGGAGTGCCGTGGCCGTGGCCACCGAGGCCGCGCCCGTGATGCTAGTTAACGCGCCTAATAACTCAAACGTGGCCGCAGTGTGGCCGATGCCGGGCGCCGATGTCCGGCAGCGGCCGCTCATCTGCTCGTCTGTCGCATTATCCCGTCGGGGATTGGCGTATTCATGTCATGATGGGCTCACGCTAATTTTCTGCTGCTCCGCCGTTCGCCAGACCCTCCAGCCGGGACTGCAGAACTCTTTCACGTGTGTGTGTGTGTGTGTGTGTGTGTGTGTGTGTGTGCTTGGTTTGCAGCCGATTATTATTACAAGGATTCCGCTACCCTTTCCTCGAAAAGTGGCCGCCGCGCCGCGCGCCGGCTGGCTGGCTGCTCCGGCTGGCCGGCTGAGGCATGCTCGCCGCCAGCCTGGGCTGGGCCCCGAGAGGGAAGGCTCGCCGGGTGCCAGGCCCCCGGGCCGGGTCGCCGGCCGGCATGTGAGGCTCAGCAGCTCAGACATTCTCAGACCGCTGCCAGAGTCAGTCGCGTGCGGAGCGCGCCGGTTCTGATCGGGCCGCGACGACACGAGCCGTAAAGCGTAGTGGGGATCGTGGACACCGCGAGTGCGAGGCGGTGCGAGGCCAGGCCACACGCCGGGCTGCTCGGAGTCACTTGATTGGATACCCCTCAGCTACGACACCTGCAGGATGGACCTCCTGGCGCACGTCAGTATCAACCCGAGTCACGTGGTCGGGGTGAGGAGGATCTCGGCGAGGGTGCCGAGCGGTGGTCCGCATGGAGTTGACGAGGCGGCCTTGGTTCAATGTCTAGCCACTGATTTACTCGATATCACACGAGGTTTGTTTAATGAGACAGCTCCAGACGGAGTTGGTTCTAGGAAGGCGGATTCTTCGCGGAATAGAGGATACATATATTTTCTTCAGCAAGGGATTGTTCCGTTATCGGAGTGAATCTACACACTCCCTGATGCCGCAAGGTGTGTGGGACTCCGGCAGCAGCGGTGGCGGTGGCCGCAGCGGGCCTTTCGTCAGAACTGACAGTGATGTCTCTGTTCTGTGGGCCCCGTCAGAGCCCCCGGCCCCGGCCCGCCCGGCCCGGCCCACACCTGGGGTGTTTAACCAAAATCCACCGTGAAAAGTCATGCACGCCTTCCTCCGGGTCCTCCGGGTCCTCCGGGTCCTCGGGCGCTCCGGGCGGGCGTCATGGGGCGTGGCGTGCCGGAGCGGCCGGTGTTGCGTGCCGACCGGGGCCTCCGGGGCCGTGCTGGGCCCCGCTCAACAAGTGCTCCCCGGCAGCCCTTTGGGCGCGCGCTGAGCTGCACCGAGCTGCGCTGAGCCACCCACTGAGACGGCCAAGCGAAGGGTGGTCTGCTTGGACAGGCATAGCCGGGGCTAGCCGGGCACAGCCAGGCCCACCTGTTTCCCACAAGGAAGGTCAGGCGTTCTGGCGGGATCCACGCAACTCCAAGGTGTCTGCGGCCGGCCCTCAGAGGTATTGTGCGGTGGCCTCGGGTGCCACTGGGCATTATCCTGCCCAGGACACCATCTCTCAGGATCAAGTAGTGGTCAAGTATCAGGCAGTGCGGACCATTGGTGCAAGGACCCCATTTGATATTCTCTTAAGGGGATCCCAGCCCCCCTCTGGAGGTCGTGGATGCCCCCGGCCTCGCTCTCTGGTCAGTGCCCGGCCCTTTGCCACCCTTCCCTTTGTCTCTGGACTGGAAGGTCCTTAGGGAAGTGCCTTCGTCATGGCGTGCCCTGCCGTGCAGGGCGGCGGGGGCCGGTGGTGGGGTCGGACAAGAAAAGGGAGTCATTCCCTCCCGCCTGCGATCCGTGTGGCGTGCAGCCTGCAATATCATTCCGGCCAGAGCAGAGACCGGCGCGGGGTCAAAGGACGCTGCTGCTGCTGCCGGCCTGGCGGCCGGGCCGTGCATCTTGGCTGCCAGCTCGGGCAGCCTGTCTGTCCGCCCCACACCCTCCCGATTTCATTTTGTGATTGTGATGGCATCGCGCCGAGTGCACATACCGCGCCGGCCGGAGCCGACACGGCGCAGTCGGCATCTCCTGTATCTCGTGATCCGGGCGACAGTCGTAATCGAATCACGTCCCCCGCGTGATTGTTATGCATTTCCGACGCCAGAGCCGCTGCTTTCACGTTCGTTTTTCGAAAATAAAAGGCGGGCCGCGGTGACGGGGAGGTGACGGGCCATTGTCTCTCTGTGTGTGGATCGGGGCTGGGCCGTGGGCCGGGGCCGGGCCTCCAGGGGCCGTGACCAATGGCACGGAATGCACCGCATGGATGGCCCCGCCGCGTGGCGCCGTGGTCGCCGCAGTACGCCCTCGCTGCTCTGGAGGATCATGTTCCGGAAGTGGCCATCAAACGCATCGCGCATTCGGGCGTGAGCGGTGCAGGGTGCGGGAGCGGGGCCCCCGTCCGGGCATGTCCGAGCTGAGCCCCCAACAGGGCGGGGCCCGGGGGCCCGGGCAGACGGGCAGGGCCGCGGGCCTGACGAGATGACTGTCTAGGCTGGCAGCTGTGTTCCAGGCTCCGCGCGGGCGGCAGCAGCACCGGAGGCAACCGAAGGCAAACGGAGGCAAGAGGTTATCGAAAGAATTTCGGGCATTTCACACTGACAACCAGACGTCATGTGTCATAATCAATGCCCATTTATTTTAGGGGCTTTTCCATTCTCAGTGACGGTATTTTGGCGTCTTCCCAGGTAAAAATGGCTTATTCCAGGTGTATCATTGGCCCCGGGCAGTTTCGGTTTTAGGCAGTCCCGCAACACACAATCTCCATCTCTTTCTGGCTCGGCCAGACGCGTGAGACAGAAAGAGACGGAGATAGTGCTCTGCGGGACTGCCTAAAACCGAAACTGCCCGGGGCCAATGATACACCTGGTATAAGCTTATATATGGTTATATATAGCGTGATATATAGTTATATATAGGGAGTAGTATACATAGGTATATATCGTCATATATAGTATGAGGTATGGGTATATATCATTATATATCTCCTGATATATGAACATATATGAATATATATAGAGTATATATAAGCGATATACAATCTATATATAATCTATATATAAGCACTTTCACCCGGGTTGTTTCTGTGCCTCCTGACGGAAGAACAATAAGTCACCACACCACCCTCTGAGGTCGGCCTCAGCGCGGGGCGCGCAGATGTCGATGCGCCCTTGCCTTCGTGCGGGTCGTGGGACGGAATGACTCCCGGAGCCAGCAGCAGCCAGCCGGCGGCGGCGGCGGGGCCGGCAGGGCCGTGGGCATGTGCAGGGCCGGAGGGCCGGGGCCGGGGGGACGTAATGAAAGCGCTTTTCGTCGTGTTCTTCTCATTGTGTCTGCGGGTTTCCGCCTCCGGCCTGCACTGCTGCTGGTGATGGTGCTGCTGCTGTTGCTGCTGCTGGTGCTGCTGCAGCTGTTGCTGCTGTTGCTACTGCTGCAGCGGCGGCGGCGGCGGTGGTGTCGGCGGTGGTGGCGGCGGCAGCGGTGGCGGCAGCAGCAGCACCACGCACGCCGCTCGCACATATGTAGTTTCCTGGAATAAGTTACGATCCTAATAAGCCCGGCCGCGCTGCGGTCACATGGCATCGGCTGCCGGGCCGTGCCGGGCTCGCCGTGCTGCTGCTGCTGCTGCTGCTGCTGCTGCTGCTGCTGCTGGGACGGGACCTCTGAGAGCCACGCCGCCCCTTTCGTTATTTCTCGCGCTCCTTTCGCCCTCCCTCTCCTCATAGCAAACGAACCAAAGTCGTAAGTTAAGTCAACAGAACGTGACGCCGAGACTCCGGCCCGGACCGGATACCGGACGGGCGGGGCGGGGCGGGTGACTGTGACCCGTGGCCACGTTTCCACACGGCGGAAATCTTTTTATTTCTGCGTACTGCGACAGTGGCTTCTCGCGGGCGCCTCCTCCTTCCGCGGAATGGACTCCCCGGCGGCACCCTCCACCCCCGCGGCCCCAGCAAGCCCCTGCGGCCCCCGCAGCCCCCGCGGCCCGGGTGCAGCACGGACCATTCATCAGCAGCGAGGCTTTTCGACGACCGACGCCTTAATTCTTAACGACCGGGCCGCGGGCCGGGCCGGGCGTGACTGAATCGGTATCGGCGGTCGGTCGTTTGACAATGTCAGGCCGGATTATCGGCGACAGTCTTCTGCCGCTGCTGCCGCTGCTGCCCACCCCATCCACTTTAAGGATGAAGTATGTGTTCAGGTCCGCACTGCACCGCGTCGTCGGTTGTCTGGCGGATGAATCGGTGCACACCGCGCGTCCCCGCCATGAAGCCCCTCATCCCCACAATGACTTCCAGACCAGAATCTCTCGTCTGCACTGGACCGCTCTCTCAACTCCGCTGCTGCTGCTCTCCGCACAATGTGGCGCTCTGCTCTGCAACAGAAGCAAAGAAGCAGCGGAGTCGCTAACGAGCTCAAATCGTCGGGCGTGTTTTGACCCTCCGTGCCGAAAGCCCAGTCCTAAAAATATATCGTCGCGCGGGCGACGCTGTGCTGTGTATGACTTGAGTCCCGCTAGGCGCGTGTGTGTGTGTGTGTGTGTGTGTGTGTATGTGTGTGCTTGCGTGTGAGTGAGTGTATGCGAGTGAGTGAACTGTGCGAACTCTGCGCCACGGCCAGGCAGACACGCTGAAGCGCCACCGTGTCAAAAAAAGGAAAGGAAACTCTCCTAAACAGTCTGCGCATTGCCAAAAAAAAAACAAAAAACGTTTCGTTTCCCCTTCGTCTTGTCGAAAGGGGGTAGTAAGTGGTGACAGTGGTACCCGGCGGCCAACCCACCCGGTTGCCACGACGTGTCGCCGCCCTCCGCCGCCGCACCGCGCGCCGTCTGTTGTTGGCCCTCAACCAAAACGAATTATTCCGCGCGAGGATTTCGCATCTTTTCGCAATTTACATAGTGCAGCGTGCGGCGTGGGGGGCGGGGGGGGGGGGGGGGCGGTCTGCTGCTGCTGGATCCCGCCTGAGCGGGCCGTGGGGGGTCGCGGGGGTCGGGATTTCCTCCGCGGATTACGGCCACGCGTCCCGCGCGCGGCTGCCTCCAACAGCGCAGAAAGGGTTACTACTCGATGCCAGACTTGTGCGCGGCTAGGGATTTACAGGCCGGTAATATTACCGGTAAGATTCGGTAAGTTACCGTTACTTACGGTAATATTACCTGACCTCGAAAAAAGTGGTATTTTTCGGTAATATTCAGACTTGCAAAACTCTGAAAATTAGCTGTGGTTGCTGTTACAAGTAGTGAAAAGTGTATCTTTTTGGTTCTTACCAACACTGCAAAGCTTGAACCTACTCTAAAACACATCCTTCAAGATTATTTTTGCATGTTCAAGCAATTATCTAACTTCTCGCTGGAAGACAGCCGTGGCCATATACAATCCGTAATTCTGACACAAACTCATATTTCGAGTGATGAAAGGTATGAAGTGTTATAGCACATCAAGCATTGCAAGGATTGACTACTGTTACGGGGAAAACGTAGAAAAAACACACTATTTTAACAAATACCCGCTGTAAATCAATCTTTCTCATTATTACCAAAAATACCCGTAACTTACCAATCTTTCCGTAACTTACCGTAAGATTGAATCTTACCGGTATTTTTAAATCCCTATGCGCGGCTTCCTAATTGGCGCGTGCCGCGCCCGGCCGTTTAAAAGAAGTTCTATAATACCCCCCGCGGTGTTGGCAGAGGTGCGAGCGTCGTGTCACTATGTCAGAGGGCCCGCGACCCGACGCGGCCCGACACGGCCCCCGCCGCGGCGCGTGCCAGCGCTAGCTAGCGGCCCCTCTACTACTGACGGCCATTTGCACGTCCTGCGCGTCCAGCCTGAAATATGGGGCGCCCTCTGTTGTTGTGTCGCGGCGTGACAGCACCACAATTGACTCGCTGACAAATTCCATGGGCGTTATAACCGTCTAGCTGGCTCAGCGCACTGCGTAACCGCTCCGCGAGCGTGGAGCTGTCGCCGGGGGCCCCGGGTGCGCCGGCCGGGGGGCACCGGGGGGGCGCCGGACGCCGGGGGCCACCCCCAGGTCACCGACGACGGGGCGCTCGAGGGCACCGCAGCAGGACACAAGGAGGACATGTTTGGGTTGCCACATGACGACTCCATTCCGCGTATCATTCCCTTTTGGGCGGGCTGCTTTACCTTCGTAATTACAGAAACATTAAATATGTCCCCGGACGCACGCACGACGACAAAGAAAGTAATATATGTGTGTGTGTGTGTGTGTCCGCGCGCGCGCGCGTCGTGTGTAGAGGAGAGACAGAGAGAGAGAGAGAGAGAAACATGGACAGTCGGTCTTCTTTACGAGCACCCTTAATGCCCTTACGCGAGTTACAGGAGGCGAATGAGTGAGTGAGGCCCAAGCCCAGGCCCAGCCCTGCCCTGTGCTGCCGTGCCGTGTGGGTGAGCAGCAGGTCCCGGAGGCCCAGGTCCTGGCCGGGCGCTCGCCTGGGAAGATGACGTGATCGAGACTTCCTCCGAGGCGAGCAGTGGTATTTAAATACAAATGTGGAGTCACACAGAGAGACCCCAAGCTAGAGCGATTCAAAATTAATATTTTCTAAAAAATATATATAGCGACAAGTCAATGAAAATCGGAAATTCCGACCCCAGTTTGATCTTCCAAATTTTATCCACCGAAGCTGAGTGTACATCGATGTCCTCGTGCCGTAAATCGATCATAATGTTCCACTGCCTATGGATGCATCCATGTAATTACTTACGAGGACCGTCACGAGGAGCGCCGGTCCGTTGGCCCGTGGCTGCGATGCATCTCATCGCCGCTCTCTTACGTAACCTAACCTGTCGGGCCAATCAACACGAATGCATGCACCCATCGGAGCGGAGCGGCGGACCGCCCGCCGGCGCCTGCCCACCCGCTCGCTAATATGAATCATGAGCTGAGGTCCCCTACGGCCCCACCGCACCGCACTCCCATGTAGCATGTAGCGCCTGCAGCGGAGCAGCAGAGAACTGCATTATACCGCATTCAGTCGGGGAGGGGCGGGAACCGGAGGGAGGGGAGCGGAGGTACCTCTGTCGTTTACTTTTCGCAAACTTGGACGAGGATCGCCCCGTCCGCCTGTCCTGCACCTTGAGGGGGGAACCACGGGGACCACGCCGGCCGCGCGCGTGTGCACGGAAATTGATTGTCCGGTCCGGACAATGCAGACGGATCCCCCCGGTCTGGACCGGACCGGACCCCCACTATGGCACGCATGACACGGGATGGGATGTTAATGCTCGTTGTAGGGTCCGGTCGGGTCCGGTCCAGTCCGCGCATGCGCCCGTGACCCGTGACGCGCCGCGGACCCGGCCAATCGTAAATCAAAGCGCCCCGTGCCCGTGTCCGTCCTTCCCGGGCCGTCCGGGAAGCCGCAGCAGTACGGCCCGTGGCCCGTCCCGTCCCGTCCCTCCGGTCCCTGTTTTCGGGGTTTCGGTTGCACAGCGCCCCGCTCCGGGTTTTGCACCCCGCTGCGCGCGCTGCACGGCGCCCGCACGATAAAGGGGCGATTGGAAAGTGTTGTTGGGGCGCCGTCCCGTCCGCACCATTTAAATCCCATGTGAAAAGCAGCCTGTCCACGACGTCGTAAAACTATCGGCCCGGCCTTCGGGCGGCCGGGCGGCCTCTGGGCCCCTCGGCCCCCGGCACCGGCCATCGGACATGTGAACGGGTGGAGGCGAGCAGGAAGGTCACAGGGCAAGAGGGCATGACAGCTCCTGTCCACCAGCAGGGAAACCACAGTGTGCCCTTTTCTACCTAACGTTGACTGCTTGTCGACGGCTGCTGGGATGGTGCTATGGAAGCGACCAATGTCCAGCAAAGGCTTTCCAACGGCACTCCTACATCACTCAGGATGCTCTTCGTAATTAAACACCGTAACTCTTCCGGATGTACGTCACGTGTCAGTCGCGCTTCATTGTAATTTTTCGTTAAATAAAATAAAGACACGTCGAGTTTATTAAAATCGCTCCTGGGAGACTTGTTTCCGGCGACCTCTACCTCTCCTTCCGCAGCTTGATCCCCGCTGGCGCAGCCCGGCGAAGCCCAGCGAAGCCCAGCCCTGGTCCGCATCTCTGCCAGCCGTTTGCCCTCCCAGAGGCCCAGAGGAGGAAGTCGCTCTCTGAGCAGAGCAGAACGCTCTGGTCTCCTCCCCCCCCCCCCTTTCTTCTCTCTCTCTCTCTCCTCTCTCTCTCTCTCTCTCTCTTTCTATCCCTCTCTCTCTCTCTCTCTCTCTCTCTCTCTCTCTCTCTCTCTCTCTCTCTCTCTCTCTCTCTCTCTCTCTCTCTCTCTCTCTCTCTCTCTCTCTCTCTCTCTCTCTCTCTCTCTCTCACCCGTGGGTGGCCCCTACTCCCCCCCTCCCACTTTTACCTGCACATACACCCTGCGGGCATTAAAGGTACTCATCACGCTCGTATATTCCCCGTTTTAATCGGTGCTCTCTCTTCCCTCCTCCTCCACTCCACCTCAGCGCACCGGGCCCAGGATGGGATCTTCGACAGAACGCGCGGCAAATTCGAATATTTGCCCCGTTCGGCGCTACATGCGCCGCAATGTGAGCTTCCGGTCTTCCATTCTCTGCGCGCAGCCGGTCAGGAGGCAGCGACAGTCCCTCCAGCGAGAGAGACACTGCACCCCTGTCGTCCGTTCTCCCCACCGTGTCACCGCGAGCGCCATGCCGAACGCAGCGAGGTCTTTCTCTTCCCTCTCTGTTAGCACCCCGCCTCTTCTAAATATTGGCTTTGCATCGGCTTTGCCTCTCGTCCGGTTTTATATTCCCACAAGGCGCCGCGCGGCACGGAAACTAGAATACTGCGTAGGAGTCGGTGGAAATCTCGCGGCCGGAAAGTTACGTATTCAAGTCGCAGCGCGGACCGTTCGGGCCTCGGCTCCGGCTCCAGCCGCCCCCAGCTCCGGCCGCCCCTGGGGCTCCGGCGTTGTGCCTCTTTTACAGCGGAGTCCTCCCCTCCCCAGGGACGAAGTGTAATTCCGGCAGGCACTCCCAGCTCGGTGCTGTCGTGGTCATCAAGTGCACCGTCCAGATGAACCCTTGTAGGAAAGATTTCATCCTTAGGGCGTTTTCAATGCCGGCGGTGGGTTTGCAATGAGTGACTCGCGCCTTCCGCTCCGGACAGACTTCCCTCCCGGCCCGGCGCTGTCGAGGGCCGTAAAAGTAGAACCTGGCCCTTTATGGCGTCGATTTCTTTCTCGGCGAAGAAGTGTGTCTCTCGCTGGAGTGTTTAATTTTTATCAGCGCCTCTCCGATAAGAGCCAGCGCCGCGCCCGGGCCGTGTTTGGCGGCCAACGGCTTCAAGGCCGCGCCCCCGAGACGGGCCGAGTGCGTCCGGTCATTTATTTATTTCTCCAACCATTTCAAATTATTTATGCCCTCGCTAGAAGCTAACGGTGGCTGGCAGTGTACGGCGCCGCGATGCGTACCCAGAGCAGCGTCCGCAGACTGCACTGACACATATTCAGTGCATGCAGTGCGCATTATCATGCATTGGAATCACTTATGTGCGCCCGTTTTCGGGAACTGGGCCGTATGATAATCCGGGTGATATGAGAAATCGCGACGCGGCAACGGCACAGGACGCTCGTAATCTCTTCCTCCATCCTGCATGGCGATGCGCGGCGCTGCAGCAGGCCGCGAGTACGCAGTACCCGGCAGTACCGAGCATGCATGCAGGTATGCATTTATGAGAGCGGTTTCATCTCCCTGCTACGGGAAAATAGGGCAAAAGTAGCAAATAAATCGCCGAAAACCGTGACCTAGCGCCCGCACTAGTACACATAACACAAAATCATGAACCAAAGTCGTGCTCGAACAAAAATACAGGACTTCGCTCGGCCTCCCCCGACTCGAGGAATGTGGGGTTCCGAAGGGGAGTCCATTCCTCGAACCCATTTCCACTCACTCGCCCCGACAACAGACAGAAATATGACGATATATAAAGGTTTGTCGTCCCACACCAGTGCCACAGACGCAGTTAGCCTGACTGACCGACTTGGACCATGCCCGGTGGCACACATGGTGGCACACACACTCGCCCACGACCATGAGGCCCTGGTGCAGACCCTGGCTCACCCTGTGGATCGTCCTGTTTGCTAAGGGATCGCTCCAGGAGCTGAAGCTGTACGGCCTGCCCGGTGTGGCGGAGGTGTCCTGCGACAACAACTACCAGGTGAGTCACACCGACAAACTTACCTTACGCCTCTTGTAGTGTAGATATGTTAGCCATGTATGTAGGAATTCCATGCTACTTCTTTTGTCTTTTATATAAATAATTTGGAGCAGTAGACCTGTTGGATCGTCCGTATTTGTCAATGAACTGTCTATGAACTCTTTATTTCTTAGAAATTTTGCAGTGTCAGCGATACGCTCTTTTGCACGTCTCTCCAGCAGGATCATATTCGCAGGACCATCTTTTTCGACTATAATTTGTTGCAGCTGCATCGTCGCGCCGCCAGTTCCCCTCCTCTTTCCGATCATGTCATTCAATAACGGCCATGCATACCGCCGGTTTTCATTTAGCATCCAGTCAGTCTGCGGTGCCGAGTGGACGAGCTCGGCTGTGTGAATAATGGATTATGGCGGGGAAGCGCTTTGGCCAACACCCAGCGTGGCTGACAGCGCCATCGCGGCACCGCGTGACCACACGTGACGTCGTGTAGTCATCAGCAGGCGCCTGTGGGGTCATGAGGTCAAGGTCATCGCATCCGTGAGGGATCGACCAATGGGGAGCGGTCGGCACAGACAATGTGGACCAATCAAAGTGCAGGCCTCCAGGACTGAGGACTCCAGGGCTCCGGGGCGGGGCCCGAGTGCTGTGTAGGCAGGGGGCTTAGGGTTGATGATGACAACGTAAAAGAACCACGGCGAGATAGGACGGAACGGGGCGGGACGGGAGGGGACCACAGGACGATGGCATCGTTTCATTGCTCCTCCGCCCCCAGCATCCTTTCCGTGTCATTGCTTTCTCTCAGCAGCTGGCTTCCTCTCCTGACGTCCGTCCGGGATCAGGACGTCGTTCATGACCTGGGCCAGGCTCACACGGGGACCGCGGCACGTCATTCTGCTGCAGCAAACGACTCCCCCCGGCCCAGGGCCACGCGGAGCGGACGGGCAGCGGACGCACTCTCAAAAAAATATGCCTGAATCGTGCATAATGTGCCTGTTTCAGATTTTATGCCTGAACCTTAAAATCTTCCCTAAGCATAATATGCTTGAAACGAGAATAATATGCTCCAAACAAGAATTTCGTAGTGGCTATGCAGCTATGCCTGAATCAAGGCATGCCACTAAATACGGCTGCCCGATTCAGCCATCAGTCTACATGCCTAACTCAGGCATCAGATTGTGCCGAATCGTATGCCTGTATTAGGCATAGTGATGGGTGGCACGCAAGTATCCTGTTGCTGTAATTGGGGAAAGTTACCCAGGATTTCAAGGTAGGCATAAAATTTGCGCTGATTCAAGCACACTTTTTTTAGAGTGCGGGCAGCGGACGGGCAGCGGAAGGCCGCGTGCGCCCCGCTGGCCGCGCTGCACCGCAGCCGACGGCCAATCTGAGACCCGCACGGTGCACGGCACGGTAAGGAAAGGGTTCGGCCGGTAAGGGGCCGAGCGCCGCGGCCGTATTTCAGGGCGAGCGTCTTTGACGGCTTTTACGAGAACGGCGCGGGGGCCGCGCTGCAAGGCTGGCCCAGCCCTTCGGGGCGGCCCATAAAGCGCCAACCAAACGTCGGCCTGCGTTACGTCGTTTGTGGACACCCCCTCACCGGGAGCGTGCGCTCCTGTGGGCCGATCTGCTACCCGCACATCGTCCGGGGGGCTTTTTACAGCCGGTGCTCTGCAACCGCTGTAACCACACTGCAGCCGTTGTGCCCTACAGAGGCGGCCCGCAGCCGCCGCCGCAGCCGCCACTGCTGCTATGCTGCAGTTGGCCGCTCTGGTTCGGCCACATATTTCACCCGCTTTGTGCCGGGCTGTGTCGGGGTCGGGCGTGGCGTGTCCGTGGGCTGGGGCCAGCGGGGCCGGCGGGGGCACACGCATACTACAATGTTGGCCCCGCCCGTGTACCTCTGGTGGGTGCATGGTACAAGTGTGTGCCGTGCGCCGGCCGGTCCGGGGCGGTCCGGGGCCCGCAGCTCTCCTCCGCGCACCCCTGGCGTCGTGCGAGGACAGCCGCGGTGCGGACAGCCGTGGACAGCGGCGAGCGCTGCACCCCGCTGTTGTGGATGCCCTGCCTTGCCGTGCCCGTACTCCCCATCCGCGAAAATACGAGCCGTTGTCGTCCCGTCCGCTCCGGGCCGCTCCGGGCCGCTCCGGGCCGCTCCGGGCCGCTCCGGGCCGAACCCCTCTGGCTGCCTCTGGCGGGGCTGCCTTTGCCCCCTGTGTCAGCCGCCCCCACCCGTCCTCCAATTATTTCTTGTGTTCTCGCGTGCCCGCGTTCCCTATGTGTTTCGCCCGCGTCCGCAAAGCAACACACACACACACACACACACACACACACACACACACACACAGAGTCGTTGCGCGTCCTTCAGCTCTGTGATGCCCGTGCCGAGACAGCGACAGTGATCGCACGCATCGGTGGTCTGGCGGGCAAGGACAGAGGCAGCAGCAGCAGCAGCAGCGGCGGTGGCGGTAGGGCTGAGCGCACACGCACACACTGCGGAGACGTCGATGGACATGGCCGGACACCGCCGACAGAAACTGTCGTATCCCCCGAGGCCGGATGACTACGGCAGTGACCCCCCGCGTAGGCTACGAGTGTGTGTATCTGTGTGCGTGCGTGCGTGCGTTAAGACGCGGCGGGGACACGACGAAAAAAATGTCTTCCCTGGGCGGCAGCCGCCCGTCTGTTCTGCTCGGCACTCCGCCCTCTCATTTCCATTCGCGTCCGCGCGTCGCCGTCGCCGCGCCTTTTATCTCCTGAAAAAACAAACGAAATAATTCTAAATCAATATATGCACGCCCTCCGCCCCCTCCCCTCCCCACTGCCGTGCAGCTCTGTCGCAAGCTGTCCCCCACCCCCGTCCCCCCGGCGCCGCCAGGCGGCCGATTTCCCATACTCGGAAGCAGGGCCTTTTGAGATGCACGGCCAGGTGCAAATGGGCGAGTATTGTCTCGGCGCGCTTCCCATCCCGGCAGTGCCGCGGCGCGGAGCTCCGCGTGCAGCGGAGGCGACGATTCGGGGGAGCAGAGAGCAATTCTGTGTTCCGGTGGCCGCGGCCCGCCTCAGCCCGCAGCCCGCCGTGTCGCTCCCAGCAGCCGCTGCAGTAATCATTTATTTGGCGGGATGGAGGCGACGACAGGACATGACAGAGGCATCGGCCGGGCCGGGCCGGGCCTCTCTGAGAGAGCCTCTCCTCTCCGGCCGCGTGCGGTGCAGCGGAGCGTGCGGCGGGCTGGCGGCCGGCGCTCACTGCTGCAGTCTCAGATCATTCAGCGAGCCGGCTTTGTGTGTAGTATCACACCTGGCCGCCGCCGCCGCTGCTGCTGCTGTTGGTCAGCATATGGAACTCTTCATTAACAGACCCTCACTCTCGCTCGCCTTTCTCTGAGACGTTCGGCCGGCGGACAACACGGCCGCTTGTCTGGCCGCTACGCCGTACGTAGGCATTAGGGCGCCACAGGCAAGGCCAGAGCAGTGCCACGTACCTGGTTCTTCTTCCATTCTTTCCTTGTCCTGTTTGTGTGCACGACGTCTATGTGTGTGTGTCGTGGCGGCCGTGTTGACAGCCCCAATACAAAGCCCGCTCGGAGTGGTGAGGGGTACCCATTTCTCCTGCTTCTCCAGTCAAGCACTGCTGGAGCGAGCCCGTGCGTCCCGTGACCCCCCCCCCCCCCCGTCCCTCTCCCTCAGGCGCACGGCTTCTGTCGTATCTGTCCTCCAGCACACGCCCACGCTGCTGCTCGCTGCGGCAGGCTCCTCCGTGTCTTCAAACTCGTTATAAGATTCAGGCTCTTAAGCTCCCCATCAACTCCTCAGAATTAATGTCCTAAATTTTCGAGGGTAAAGCATAGAACATACAAATTGAGCAGGGAATTTAGTTCGCGGTGATGAGGAAATTCGCTTACGCTTTAGGAGCGTTGTAGACAAAGCAGTTAGCAAAATGTTTTCCTCCTCGATTTTTGACGGTCGCCGATCTCTTCTTGAGCTTCAGAACGCCTTGAAAATTTCGTCAGTAGTCCGTTTGTCTGCACCGCCCAAAAGCTCAAAAGGCGGTGCGGCGGATCTCTGCCCACCTAGGCGAGTTGATCCCCGGAGTCTGTTCGGTAAATCTCCCTCCTCCCGGATCGCTCCGGGTGTCGTTCCGACCTAATATTCCGGACGCGACCTGCCAGTTTGTTCGACAGCGAGCGGGCCGCAGGCCGCAGGACTTGTCCGGGCCGCATAATCAGGGGCACTTCCACCACCTGCGGCTCAAACGGCTCGGGAGGGTGGAAAGACGGTGGGAAAAGTTAAACGTGCAGAGCAGTGAGTTCTCTTTGCTTTATTTCTTTATTTATTGGAGGGCAACTCCCGCCCCAACTTTTCCCCTTTCCCTCTCTTTTGCGGCGGTCAGCAAGCTGTCCGTGTCTCGGATCCCCTTCGGCGGCCCCGGCGGCCCGGGCGGCCCCGGCGGGCTTCCACTCTGTTCGGAAGGCCCCGGGCTCCGCGGGCATTCACTGTGTTGCTCCAGGATAGTTTAGTCCCCAGTCCTACGCAACTCGGTCAGACCTCCGGGACCACGCGGTGCCCTTTCGACGCCCACTTTTATACCCGCCTGAGGTGCCCTTTGAGTAATTACTCCCAGACATTAGCTGGGCGCAGGGAGTAAAATGTGCGTTCCGGAGGTGCTCCCCAGAATCTATTGCGCTCTCTGAGGTGGAAGCCCGAGTGAGCTCGGCGGTTACCTACACAGAAGCCGTTAGGGGCCTCGGCCTGGAGCCAGCCCGGCTCGGGCGTGAATGCGTGTTTTGATTGGCCTCTGGTCGGTACACTGAATAAGTCGCTCGACAAATAGCAGCAGTAAACGTCGGTCTTACGATATCGACTGTGCGGCTGCTTAAACTCCTAATCTATTATTCCCTCCAGGGCGGCCAGAACCTTCGGCCGGAGCCATCGTGTAGCCCGTGTCTCCGCAAACTGTTGCTTCTCCGTCCTTGGCCTGTTCCACTCGAGTGAGCGGTGACGAAGGACTGCTCCTCGGACTGCTCCGTTCTATTTGCCCGTTTGCGTGAGTTTGTTTGTGTGTGTGTGTGTGTGTGTGTGTGTGTGTGTGTGTGTGTGTGTGTGTGTGTGTGTGTGTGTGTGTGTCCCCTCCCTCACACGCCCAGCAACTTCTCCGAGGGAACACGGCATACGGCGTTCAAACAAGAAGGACTTCCTAGACGACGCTCGACCCATACGGAACGACGTTGGACAGTTGGCAATACAATCAATGGCCGGATGCAAGCTTTCACGACGTGGCGCTCCGGAATGGATCGGGACAGGCAGCAGCGGTGGATCCTCAGAGTACACCCGGAGGCGCCCGGAGGTGCGCGTAGGTTCCCCGGAGGCCGGAGGTGAAGTCTATTACTGCATCATGAATCGAGCAGCTCATCGAGAGCTCAGAGTCTGGAGCCTGTATTCCGGAGCCCGGAGCCCGCAGCCCGCAGCCCGGAGCCCGGAGCCCGCAGCCTGGAGCCCGGAGCCCGCAGCCCGGAGCCCGGAGCCCCCGACCACTGGAAATCCTCAATCAGCGCACACGGCCCGGTGCAGAGGTCCCAGCGTGCCCGTGGCCCGTGCCCTGTGTTTACGCCCTGCCAAAACGATTAGCGGCCCAGCAGGACAGCCGCAGCGGACCGCAGAGGGACTCGGCGAGCGCATTCTCTCAGCTCAAACCAGTGTTCTCAATCGGGCGGGCAAGCTCGTGCCAGAGCATCTTCTATCTCTGGCACACTCAGACCGTCCTTATGAGAAGAAAGGGACAGAAGGTTTCCAGGCAAGACCCTTGCCTGCCCGAATGAGAACACTTGCTCAAACCATGCTCAAACCGCGGTGGTCGGTGACGCGGAGCGCCTGCGAGCGGCAAGGTAGGCCAGCCCGCACGACACGCATGCGTGCTCAAGTCATGGTTGCATACTCAGCAGGCGCCCCATCCGTTTCCCACACTCGTCGGCCGACCCTGCGGTGTGGTGACAGCGGCGTGTGCAACATAGGCTTTGTGGTGACGCCTCCTGTCTGTGATCAGGACCCGGCCCGAGGACCAGGACCATGGCGAGGCAGGCGGGGGCCCTGGGCTCTGCCTACGTAGTGTGCCTGACGGACGCACGGCGGGCACGACGGAGCGCTCTCATTTAAATCAGGATCAGAAGCGCGCTATCGGGGATCTCGGCTCGGGCACCGACACCGGCCGGACACAGAACCGACACCCATCCCGAGCGCCTCGCGGTGTGAAAGTGGTGGACGAGCGCCCCGGACATGGCCCTGGATGGCCCCGGAAGGTCCCGGACGGCAACAAATGCGTACACAAGAAGGCGGCGTGCACGGGGTTAGGTGTGGCCGGGTTTGCAGCCAGGCGCATGCTCCGGTGTATGACTCCGGCATGGCACGCCTCGGCCTTGCAGTGCTGTGACTCCGGCAGCGCGGACTCCGGGCGTGGGCGGACACCGCATAGGATACCGGAGCAGCACAGTAACATGCTGTGGATCCGGGCGTCAGCGTCATTGCCAGGCATGCACCCCGTAACGTTATCTGATCCGGGCTCCGGGGTCCCAATCACCGCGCGGTCATCCGGACGGAGGGTCCCGCAGGGTCTCCCAGCGGGCCCGGCGGGCCCAGTGGCTGCCGGCAGTAGCAGCAGCCGCAGGGTCCGCCCTCCACGACTAAATTTATAGTTGTTCCCACAACACCATGTTTGTCCTTTTTTTCGGCAGGGTGTGTTTTGAATCTCTGGACTCGACTGACAATTAATTTATCGTATTAAGGTAAACGCTTTTACCGTCCGTCGACACCCTACCACCTCCCGGCCCGGGCCGCTGCAGAGGATTATTGCATATTTAAATAATTCCGTCTGCGTTAATTTTTGGTCTCACGGAGCACGCGACGCGACGGCCGCCGCCGCTGAACGCACAAGGCAGAGATCAGCCCGTCTAAGCCCCACGTAATGGCGACATATATCTAACTGAAAAGACCCTCGCGCGGGTCTCTGTGTCTCGGCGGGCCCACGGCAGGCGGTTGCCACGAGCACACACAAGGCGGCGCACGAACCCTCGTAAGCGCTGCCGCGGACAATATGCCTGTGCGGGCCGGAGTTTGACACAAAAGAGGGCAAAGGACCTAAGCGACTCTGAAACGCACGGAGATTTCCGTGTTATCCAGAACATATTCACTGCATTACGAGCCCGATTATGGTCGTACGTTGTAAGTAATATTGTCTGAAAATTCAATTATTCCGGTTTTCCACTTGGCAGTCCACGCCTCCTGCGGTCCCAGCTGTGGCTAGGAGGTGAACACCCCGCAGTAGAACCCCTTCCCGCCCCCCCCCCCCCCCCCCCCCACCTCCTCAATATGAGAAACCCCGGCACGAGATGAAGCTATTAGAGGCAATTTGTCGGCATTGGTTTGGGCCGAGCGTCGCCGCGTCGCTCCGGCGTCGCCCCGCCAGCACGGCGCAGCACGCTCACGCAGCACAGTCGTGCGGTCGACAAACGCATTTACGTACGCGTCCTGTTATTGGAGGGCGGGCTCAACGGGACGGGACGGGACGGCGGCTCTGTCTGTTCGGCCCTGCTGCCACTGCCGCTGCCCCGCCGGCCCGGCCCGGGACAGTCTGTGCATTTTCATAAAGCTCCTTGTGATACCCCACACCATACCCCACCCCCGCCGGGCCCGGCCGTTTGCAGCGAGTCCTGGTCCGGAAGCGACGGCGGCAGGGCAGGGAGTGCGCAGCCAGAGGACCAGTTTTAGTTGCAGCAACAACGATGATCGTACGGAGAGCTGCTGCTGCTGCTGCTGAGGAAACTTTTGGGTCCGTCATAAAGACCCGCTTCAGACTTTTAGGCCCCCGAACAGAACAGAGGCGGTCCGGTCCGGGCCACGCACAAGGCAGGAGTGTCCCATCCCATTCTCTTATATAGGCGCCCGCCCCGCGCCCGGCCGGAGTGGCTCCGCATGAAACTCAATCACATCACGGCAGTCGAGTCGAGTCGGGGCTCCTCCCCTCCCCTCAGCGTACTACACACGGCGGTGCGGCTCGCCTAGCCCTGGCTGCTGCTGCTGCCGCTGCTGCTGCCGCTGCTGCCACTACTGCTGCTGCTGCTGCTGCTCTGCTCACCAAGTGGATCGCTGTCCCCAGCGGTTTGACGGAGTGGCGCTGACTGTGTACCGTGTACCGACCACGCCCCACAGCGGCCTGCGAGGATCTCCGGGCCGTCGAAGTCCCGGGGAAGTCCCTTGCCCAGACCGACCGGACCCCGCAGCGCCCCGCAGGCACTTGCGCGCGTGATTGACGCGAGCTTGATTTCAAATTCACTGAAGACCGGGGCCGGGGCCGGGCATCTGCGGCTGCCGACACGGATTTGTCACCCCTCCCCCTCCCACCTCCCCCTTCCCCCTTCCCCTGACATTCGCAACATATGTGCGACGGCGACCCAGAGCACTTGACGTCGGCGGCGGTGTCGGAGCCGTGCGGTACCACCACGACGTCCTCCGTGCTTGTGCCCCCCCCCCCCGCCTGTGTTGTGCTGCGCGCTGCGCCGGTGTTAAAGCCCAAGGACCCCCTCCCGTCTCGCTGCCGCCATGTGGCGCTTGGGCCCCGAACCGAGTGCAACAGCGTGGATCAGACAGCCCAGCCCAGCCCGGCAGACAGCCCCGCAGCGGCGCAGCCCCGCCCCGGCACGGCTATATATACGGCGTTAGCGCGCAACAACGCGAAATCCGCAGCCACTACAAGACGAGAGCCCGCCGCCCGCCAGCCCCGAAAAAACAAAACACTGCTTTAGAGTCGGTATTTGAACCCGCCGATATCCGACCCGACTCCAGATTCACGAGCGTCGTCGCGGCTCTATCTCTCAATGGAGAATTATTTCTTACCTGTCGCTCTCAGCTGCACTCCAGCCATGACCCAGGAGTGTGTCTGGGGGGAGGGGGGCGTGGTCGCCGAGGCTCCGTCTGTGTGGCGCTACACGGTGCTAATGGGTCAATCCCAGGTGTCCGGCCTGTGTCTCCTGTCCCGGTCCGGTCGGCTGGTGCCCGTGCCCACGCCCCGCCCCGGCCTGCCTTTGAGCCCCAGCCTGTGTCCCGCCTTGCACTATCTTTGACAGAGTGCACCGATGCACCGATACCCAGGCCGCCTGCCTGCCTGGCCGGCCGGCCGGCGGGGGCGGCTCGTCGTGGTCCTAGTCCTCCGGCCAGAGGGCCGGCCAGCGGCGTAGGATGACCCACGAGGACATGTCACAGGTGTGTGCGTGTGCAGTGCAGCCCAGAGCCCGCGGCCCGGCACGGCCCGGCACGGGTCCGGCACGGGTCCGGCACGGCCCGGCACGGGTCCGGCACGGGTCCGGCACGGCCCGGCACGGCCCGGCACGGCCCGGCCCTTTAATGAAGTCGTTCCCCGCGTTTAATTGCCCGCTGCACCCACACAGGCCGCTGCCGCCAGCTGTGGGGCCCGGACCCGTCCCCTGTGAGGGGCCTGTGCTGTGCGGTCAGCGGCGCCCGCCGCGGGCGTGGCTCCACTGCGCTCGGCTCCGTACGGCCGCACTTAGGCCCTTCAGACCTCCTTCGACGGCGAGGGGCGGCCGGTCCCAGCCGGACGTGTGGCCAGGGCACACGGGCGACGTCTGCTTCCGGCACGCTCAGTGTGTGTGTGTGTGTGTGTGTGTGTGTATGTATGTATGTATGTATGTGTGTGTGTGTGTGTGTGTGTATGTATGTGTGTGTGTGTGTGTGTGTGTGTGTGTGTGTGTGTGTGTGTGTGAGAGAGAGAGAGAGAGAGAGAGAGAGAGAGAGAGAGAGAGAGAGAGAGAGAGAGAGAGAGAGAGAGAGAGAGTGGGGGGGGGGGGCGGGCCTAATGCCTATCTGTGGCGCATCGCTATGCAGCGGCAGCAGCCGAGTGGCCCATAACATAACGCGCTTCCTGCGGACGGAAAGCAGCGTGCACGCATGCTCACGCCAGGCGTCTTGGCGACGCCCTGGAAGTGGCTGGAAGGGACTGGAAGGGACTATGGAAGGGACTGGAAGGGACTGTACCGTGTCATTCCAGTTGCCTTCCTTCGCCTCTCGTGGTCGCAGCTCTCCGACCTCTGACTGCATCTGACGCTGCAGTGCACTGCAGAGTCCGGCTCGGTCCGGACGGGTTGGGTGGCCCGGAGAGGGGGCTCGTTACAGTATCGGGTTGCCCGTGGATTTCATTCAGAGAGGTGCGCAGAGGTGTCGCCCGTCGCCCCGCTCGGACGACGACGCATACATATTCCGCGCACGGGAAAATAAAATCTGATTCGTTTTGTTGACTCAGAATAAGATGAAACACCGGCCAGGTCAGCTGTCGTAGTGGAATTGAGAGTGGGAGCGGGATGGGAGGGAAGGAGGGCGGCGTTCCTGGAACCGAGAGCGCTGAGTGTAGTAGGAACGGTCAGGCCTAGCCTAGGCCAGCCTAGGCCAGGCCATGACCGTCTAGTCGCTCCCCTCCGTTTGTATTCCCTTCGATCCTATCTCGCCCGTGCCCTGATGTCGAGCCTTGTCCCCATCATAGTCCCCATAGTGTCCACCCGGGTCGGCTACCGGCTGGAACTGATTTTGATTAGGGATTCTCTTCATGAGAACAAAAAAGGATATGATTGCTGCTCCTTTTACGACCAGATCATGGCACACAGAAAGTGAATTCTGAAAACGAGCGTAGAATTGGGAAACGTTTATCATCACGAATTATTTTCTCCGTTTCCTTTGTAGCACAAACAGTTCTATTTTGATACCCTTGACTGGCCCATCGCACGTTGCGCCGCTGTATCCCATCATATGATTCTCTTTGTATCGCCAAACAACGTGAGCCGTTGGAGCCACGCCAATTAATTTAGGAAAAACAGCCCACGCCCCCACGCCGCGTCCCGTTCAATAGCGATTGCCTCTTTTTGTTTCCGGCCGCTGCCGCAGCGCAGCGCCACCGACCACACCGCGCGCATCGCGTATTATTTCTCGTGACAGACAGTTTTAAATGCCGGCAGACAGACGACGTCTGACCGAATCGTGACTCCCTCTGAATCGTGACGATTGACTTCCAGATGGCGCGGGGGAGAGGAGCGTGCAGTTCTGTCGCCTGCTTCTACACACAAAAAAGAAATAAGTGGACTTTCACGAGAATAGGAGGAGAGAGGTGTTTCCATAGAGGCTCAGAAGTTGAAGCTGAAGGACAAAAACACTTACAGACCAGAAACTCTTGAGAGCCGGTATCAGAGAAATATTGATACGCACAAGGCCCGCGCCAAATATGGGAAATAACTTACAAATTCACTCAGAACCCCATTTAAGTGTGTGTGTGTGTGTGTTGTGTGTTTGTGTGTGTGTGTGTGTGTGTGTGTGCGTGTGTGTGCGCGCACGCGCGTGCGCAGGTCGGAGGTCACCTAACCCGTAGCCTGACAGCGGTCCGTAATCCAATCGCCAAAACGCATCTATTAATTTGAGGCGCGATAAGATTGAGTTCCACTCCGGCGCTGCTGGACACGGAGGCCGCAAAGACCCGCCTTCTATGGCTGCCAATGGCTGACCAACGGCTGCCTGGGTTCGTCTTCTCTCGCTTCACTTAATTAATGCGTCCGCAGTGGGTCAGGTATCAGCGCTTCATCAAACAACCATGGAGGGGCGTCGGCGTGGACACCAGTAGACACGCTCCGGGGCCATTTATAATTTACGTAACACCGTCGTGGCTACATGTATGAGGTCGGACGTCCGCATCGCGGCGGCGATCGAGTACGGTCACGAAGAAGTCCCCCGGGATGCTTCTGTCGGAGGGCCGCCGCCGTGCGGATGGCCGCCTGATTCTGACGCTGCACCCACGGACGGTCATTTGTGAACGCCCCTCGCTGGGATCGCTGACCGCGCGCCGCCTCGCAACACTCCCGTAAATTGATTCGTTAGCCGACCACTCATCGACCAGCTGCAGCGGAGCTCAGGAACACACCCCCACCCCGCTGCCCCCCCCCCCCCCTCCCCCCGGCGGCACCGGCAGGGCACTGCAGCAGGGCACGCAACACGCCTCTCCTGTGTTCGCGCCGTGTTTCTCCCTCAACAAAACCTGAATAAATAACGTTTTTATGTAAACGGTCCGCGGAGTCCTAAAAGAGGCCCGGGGCTTGGGCCGCTGGGGGCCGCTGGGGGCCGCTGGGGGCCTCCAGGAGGGGTCGCGGCCCGGCCGAGCCCCGTACGCTGGCCCACGTAGAGTAGGTGCAAAGAGTAAACACAGCACCGTGCCGAGCTATTTCACTCTCTCACTCTCTCACTCTCTCACTCTCTCACCCTCCCCTCTCACCTTGTCCAGTCTATTCTCGGGGGCCGCTCCCCGCCGCCGGCTCCCACGCCCCTCCTCGACATGGGCATAATGAACCGAACCACACATATCGTGGCCCGCGCCCTAGGGCCCACAAAACATCGAAAACTCCGTATATAACGTTCGCGATTGGCAGGCTCATTTGCAGTCAAATCGCAATCATTGCTTGCTCATATCGCTGGAGCGTATCTCGGGACCCAGACCCAGCCCCCCCCCCCCCCTTTCTCGCCCTCCCCCCTCTCTCTCTCTCTCTCTCTCTCTCTCTCTCTCTCTCTCTCTCTCTCTCTCTCTCTCTCTCTCTCCCTCTCTCTCTCTCGCTTGGACGCGTGGATACTCCCATACTCCTTTTGATAATTTCCCCTGTCAGCGTGAATTTATGTAGAAGCAACCTTTTGACGCTCTGCTGTGGTCTATCCCACCTCCAGCTCCGCCCCCCCCCCTCTTTTTAACGTCACAATACCTCTGAACGCGCTGAATGACACCGATAAAAATAAAAAGTTCCTCTGCAATTTTTTTTATTTTCATTGTTCGTGGCGGGGGCTGGTGCCGTCTACTTTTAAAACGTATGAAACGTCGGTGACGGGTGAGCCGAGCCGAGGCGGGGGGCGGGGCGGGGCGGGGCTGCGGGGATGCGCGACCGAGGCAGGTGAAGATTGAATGAGACACGGGAGAGTATGGAGAGGTCACCGGAAAATCACTCAGCCACACCCACCATCGTATATTCTGACCGCGACGAGGATTTTAAAGAACTCTCTGCCGGACCCGGACAGGACTCCATCATGACGATCTGGACAGCGTGGCTGCCGGTGTAGCTGCCAGTGGCTCCCCTCTTGTGACGTGGCCGTCATGGAGCCGTGCAGCATCACCAGGGGCACCGGCACTCAGGACGGCGCCGGGGCCGGCGTAGTCTACCCTCGTCACCTGACCGCAGCCCTGCCCTGCCCTCTCGTCCTGTCTTCACCTTGAGGACCTCCTAGCGAGCGCGATGCCCGACGCGTCAGTGACGTCCCCTTCCCCCTTCTCTTTCTCTCTCTCTATCTATCTCTGTCTCTCTCTCTCTCTCTCTCTCTCTCTCTCTCTCTCTCTCTCTCGCTCTCACCCTCTTTCTCTCTCTCCCCCCCCTCTCTCTCTCTCTCTCTCTCGCTCTCACCACTCTTCTCTCTCTCTCCCCCCCTCTCTCTCTCTCTCTCTCTCTCTCTCTCTCTCTCTCTCTCTCGGCGCACGATGCGCCTGATGGTGCTCAGCCGTGTGCACACGTGCTCGCAAAACCCGTCGCACAATAATTGATGCCGCTTGCACCCTGCTGCCCGATATGTGCTGTCTGTCTTTCTCCTTCATTCCAGCTGGGACGATCTGTCAAACGGGAACGAGTGAGACGACACGGCACGATGGCAGGCGCGCCCTTGTTACGGCAGCTGCTGCCGGGTGTCCTACATACGGAGAGGAGGGGGCGGGGCTACAGGGCACAGCGTCATCGGTGGTTTGCTGTTTACAGGTGGCTGCTCGCCGCGCGCCTCCCATCATACGCCCATCATCAGTGACTGTGTGATTCCCGTTCCAATAACATTTGCCAATGCGTTTGTGGCGGCGGCGCCCTGTGTGCTTACAGTTTAGTGGGTCGGGCGAGCCGGAGGAGTCAGCGACGGTGCCGGTCCTCAACGTGAGTAGTGTGTATGTGTGTTTGTGTGTGTGTGTGTGCATGCGTGTGCCTGTGTGTGTATGTGTGTGTGAAGCGCCTGCTCACAGGAGCAGCAGCGACGGTGCTGCCACACCTAGGCGAGCGGCGCTCGAGCCAACTATACTGCTAACAGCGCATTACGCGGGGTATTATCTGTCTAACAACTATTCTACCTTATAACAACTTGTCTGTCTCCGTGTTGGCATATGCGGAGCCGTGTTACGTTTGCATGCAGTCCCACAACTACGGTAGCCATGCCGACCGGTATGAACTCCCTACCGTCTCTGTGGTGGATGATGATATTTCCGTCATTTATTATGTTAGCGATTGGTCCGAATGCTGCTGCAGCTGCAGCCCGGCGTGGAGGTGGTGGTGGTGGTGGTGGTGGAGAGGGGAGGGGGGGGTGTTCGTGGTGGTGATGGCGGTTGTGTTCAGAGTTTGGGCTTCGTGGTGGAAATGGGGGTGTTCAGGGTTTGTGGTGATGGCGGTGTGGTGACTCGGCCGCAACACTCTTTCCTCTTCTTCTTCCGCGCGTTTTCCCTTCAATTTCGCATAGCGCCGCACGGCGGCAGCGTCGTCGCGACACTTGGAATAGAATTCCCAAGAATTCTCCACCTTCCGGCGGCGGGGAGGGACACAGGGAGTTGGTGGGGTGGTAGAGAGAGGGCGGGGGGGGGGGGGGGGGCTATTCAGGCGGGACAGTCGTCACTCGCTTCTACTTTTCGTACTGTACCTCCTGCCTGGAGTTTAGCCCTGCGCGTCTAGCAGCGAGGCTCCAGGCCAGGCATCCCCGCTGTGCAGTGTCAGGGCTGCGGCAGCAGCGGCAGCAGCGCTATGCAGAGAGGCAGTTGAACTACAAAAGGAAGTCGCGTCTCGTCGCGTCCTGGGATTGCCGCTGTTGGCTCTACCCCGGCCCGGCCCGGCATCCCGCCCTTGCTCATGCTCACCCCCTCCCCCTCGCGGTAGAGTGTTATTGGTGTTATTGAAGGGGGCGAGGCGGGCTCTTCTCCACCTTCAGCTGCTGAGCCGGGCTGATAACAACGCGACGCAGCGACAAGTCGGTCCACTCGGAGTTGACAAAGCGCGGCTGGATCCCCTCCCCTCCCCGCTGCACTTCCCGCCGCACTCGCCAGCGCGTCTCATAATTCTCAAACTTTCTGCAGCAATCGCGCGCCCCGAAAGGCGATCGGAATTGGAGAAAAGTACGAAGGAAAACAAAGCGCTGCCGCGGTTGCAGAGAGAGAGAGAGAGAGAGAGAGAGAGAGAGAGAGAGAGAGAGAGAGAGAGAGAGAGAGAGAGAGAGAGAGAGAGAGAGAGAGAGAGAGGGGGGGTGTAAAGCGTACTCATCAGCTGCTCCAGATGAGCTCATCGCGCGGAGAACAAAGGAAAATGGAGAGGAGGAGGAGGTGTGTATGGGGGGGGGGGGCGCCGTACGGGACGAACGGGGTACACCATGATGACAAGCGCATGTGTTTGTGTATGACGCAGATGAAGACATACCCTGCTTCCTTTCTCACTCCCCCCCACCACCACCACCACCAAGTTTACCTGCGCCGTTGGTGTCGCCGTCAGGGTCTATCTGTCTGTCTGTCTGCCTCTCTTTCTCTCGCTGTGCGCCGCATATTTATTGGAGTGTGAATATGCATAGTGATGCCGTCACCCGCACAGCCCGCACAGCCCTCGGAGCACACGGACCCCGCACGGCCCGCACAGCCCGCACAGCCCTCGGAGCACACGGACCCCGCACGGCCCGCACAGCCCGCACAGCCCTCGGAGCACACGGACCCCGCACGGCCCGCACAGCCCGCACAGCCCTCGGAGCACACGGACCCCGCACGGCCCGCACAGCCCGCACAGCCCGCACAGCCCTCGGAGCACACGGACCCCGCACGGCCCGCACAGCCCGCACAGCCCTCGGAGCACACGGACCCCGCACGGCCCGCACAGCCCGCACAGCCCGCACAGCCCTCGGAGCACACGCACTCCGCGCGGCCTGCTGCGCAGCTTACGTCCGCACTGTTTTACGTGGTTTCGTCGGGGGTTTTATGGGGCAGAGTTGCGTATTGTCTCCGCATACTCTTACATAGGACGTGTCGCGGCACCACGAGAGCGCAGCGCGCTTTGAAAAGAGAAGGAGAGAGGGTGGAGGGGGAGGGGGGGGGGGGTCAGCTATCTTTGCAGCTTCCGCCTCCTACCTGCTTGGCATTCCGCCCCGCCTTCGCTTGTTTTAGGAAATTAATAACAACCTTGAAATTTCGGCCGCATGCATCCCGGCGTTTTGCTCTTGTCTTGTAGTACCATAGGCCCCTTGGACCCTTCGGTGAAGCCTGTACACGTGATCTGACACCCGTGGCCACCCCCCTCGATGGTACCCGACAGGACCGGTGGAGGCGCGAAGGCTGGTTTTGGCAATTTGGTGCAACGAACATTTTTCTTTTCTTTTTTTTTTTTTACCCGTATACAATCTTGAACTGCGTATCTGAGTAGTGACCGTCTTTTTCTGTTTCCGCAGGACTTCGAAGGCAGCGGTGATGATTCTCTCCTCACAGGGAACGCCATACTGCTGACGGACAGCGACGTAAGTGGCCGGGAGGGTTCGCAGAGGTGTTGGAGTGGGGGGCTTGTGGTGCATCAGCGTGCTGACGACTAACGCCTTCCCTAGCTAGTGGTTCTATGGTTACAGGTCTCCGTCTCAGCTCATAATCCCGCATGTCAGCTCCTAACCATCTTGTACTGCTTCAAATGTCTCAACCATGGTTCATATGGTTCACCTCTCTCCTGTCTACTGTCTGACTCTCATTCATTGTGCAGCAGCGATATTTCTACGCTCAGGCAGGAAACTAACGAAATGTGTGTATCCTAACTTGACGCGCCTCTTGAATTAAAACCTTCTTCTCTGTCCTGTCGTCCTGAGCTGCGCCGTGCCGCAGGGCCTTCCCTGACTTCCCCGCGTCGCTACTCCCTGGCAGCCGCGTCGCTACCCCGCGGCGTGGACACTTTAGACGCGAGGGGCTAATCCAGTATTTGTGCGTCGTGTTGCAGGTGGACCAGGACGCGGGTGACGGCAAAGGACCGGAGGGCATGCCGCCCTTCCCGCCGCCCCCGCCCGGCCCCGATGGTAAGACGTGACGGTAACTTATTGCTTGGTGCCTTCCCGCTGACACGGCTCTGTAATCGGCAAGCTCTTTCATGTCTCGTGCAGATTTCGGTGGGATTCGGGGACTCAAGGGAGAGAAGGGCGACCGCGGACTGCGCGTGAGTATTTTGGTTAGAAAGTCATTGAGGCCGGGCGCGTGTGTGCGTGCCAAGCGGAGGGTGTAATGTATCGGAGCGTGTGATGTAACGGAGCCTTGTGCCGCAGGGGCCACCGGGAGAGTCGCTCCGGGGCCCGCCAGGACCCCCAGGCCCCCCAGGCCCCCCCGGGGCCTTCTACGGCAGCGGCGACGCCTTCCCAACGGACGAAGGGGTAAGTCTGATATGACTGTAAGTTTTTGGTTCGGAGAGGACCCGTTCATTTTCCGAACGATAAAAATAAAAGATACGGTAGTGGTAGCTGAGGTTGGGAACGTGAACGGAATGATGACGTTTGACGCGTTGCTTTCTACCGACGCTGCTTGCAGCGGGGATACAGGCCGAACCAGGTAAAAGGAGGAGCGAAAACTGTTGTGATTCCAGCGCTGCCCTATTCTGCCGAGTGCTGGGTACAGAAATAACTTCCCTCTTCCAGATGTTCGGGGCGGGTCAGCAGGGTCCCCAGGGGCCGCCGGGGACGTGCTCCTGCAACCTCACGTCTATCCTGAGCTCCATGAACCTGGACCTGATCCCCGGCCCTCCAGGACAGCCGGGAGTCGACGGCGCGCCGGGCGTCCCCGGAGTCTCGGTGAGTTGACGAGGAAACCATGATCAGGAAACAGCAAAACTCCGTGTACTTTAGAGCGGATCCCCTGACCGCTTCCTGTTCCCCCTCGGCCGCAGGGTCTCCCCGGGCCTCCTGGAGAACGGGGTGCTCACGGCCCACGAGGCGACAAGGGTGACCGAGGCGACATCGGAGCGACCGGGCCCGAGGGCATCCAGGGGCCGAAGGGTGAGTGTTGAGTGTGCGGCGTGTGCGGCCGCAGAGCTCGGAGCTCCGGTTCTGTGTGCATCCGCATGGTAACGCTTCCGTCTTTCGTCCTCTAGGAGAGGCGGGCCGCGACGGTACGCCCGGAACACAAGGACCTCCGGGGCCTCCGGGGCCTCCAGGGTCGTCAGAGCCCAACGGATACGACGTAAGTGTTCCAACGATACACCTCATACCGTGTGTCGCACTCACCTGCATGTACTAACTCATCCCTTGTCCACCCCATGCTGCCGCTCCTAGCCGAGCTGGAACTCACGCTCGGTGCTGAAGGTATGACAGAGTTGATGTGTCAAGTGTGAACGTGTGCGAACCTTTCCCTCGACCTGCCAGCCCAGACCACCAGGCTGCCTACCCTGATGCCTCGGGCACGGGATAGTGCCGCAGCGCTGATAGCGCAGCTCATGTTGCCTACCCCGCAGGCGATAACCTTTGAATCGTTGACAGGACTCGGTGCTCGGCGGCGGCTTCGGCGCGTCCATCGGCCGCCCTGGCAGCCCTGGACCCAAGGGCGAGCCCGGGGTCTCCGGCCACACGGGTTCAAAGGGCGAGCGCGGCGTGCAGGGCCCCAAGGGCGAGCGCGGGGAGGGCGGCGCCAGGGGGGCCAAAGGGGACCGCGGCCATCAGGGCCCGCAGGGGCCACAGGGCTTCAAGGGAGAGCCGGGTGCTCCCGGCATCGACGGACAGCCCGGCGTCCCCGGCGACAACGGACGCGGCGGCGTCAAGGGAGACAAGGGTGATCCTGGAGTGGCCGGCAGCCCCGGGCCACCCGGGCCGCCCGGCGTGGCTGTCTACAACCCGGAGGAGGCCAAGTTCCTCGGCGGCGGGCCCTCACTCGTACTGGGTTCGTATCCCCGCTCCGACAGTCCATCACGTTTCGTTTTATTAATAGAGGCGTCGTCCCTAACGTACGTCCCTGGCAAACCGCAAATGGCGTCGCCGAGCGCCTGCGAGTCCCAGGGCAGGCAAGCCCGCACGACACGTGTGCATGCACAAGTCATGGTTGCCTACCGGGCAGGCGCCATTTGCGGCCAGGCTGGACAGATTAGGTTTGCGTTTGTGGCAGTGTCATGGGCGTACTTCATGGACGATCCCGTGTCTATCGGTCATAAGGTAACATGTTTGAGTGTGTTTGCAGGGGAGACCTCGTCTCTGCCCGGCCCGCAGGGGGAGAAGGGCGAGCAGGGGATCAAGGGCGAGAAAGGCGACGTCGGCGAACGGGGGCAGTCCGGGATCCCGGGCATCAACGGCGTGCAGGGCCCGGCCGGCGAGAAGGGCGAGGCGGGTACTCCTGGGCCCCTGGGCCCGACCGGCCTCAAGGGGGACCGCGGCGAACGGGGGCTGCCGGGTCCGGTCATCACCGTAGACGGCGAGGTGGCCGTCGTGAAGGTAAGGGCCGCGCCGTGGGTATCTGCAGGAACTCCAGCCACTACAGTGCGCATCACATCTGTGCCCGCTTATTTCAGGGCGACAAGGGAGACACTGGCAAGCGGGGCCGTCGCGGCAAGCAGGGGCTGCCCGGGCCTCCGGGCAGGGACGGCCTGGCGGGTGAAATGGGCCTTCCCGGATGGCAGGTGAGTTGAATGCTGATCAGTTTTATGTGTTATAATTCATTGAAATTTTCTTTCTTGATTAGGGTCAGTACGGAGAAAAATCTTTCAGGGGTTAAATCGTCCATCCATTTTTGGTTTAGGAGGCCCTAAAATGTCCGCAAAGAAGTGGACAATTTTTACCGTCGAAGATTTTTCCACGTACTGACCCTACATTATTCGTAGACGTGAATTCCTCTCTAACGTGTTCTTGTCATTCTTCTGTTCAAATTGCTGCTCTAAAGGCTGGAATGAAGGTAAGAAGGGAAGAGCTCTCGTCCTGAACAATTTAATGTAGGAAGCCGTTTTGGTTTGCTTTGTCCCCAGGGGTTGCCGGGTCGTCCTGGTCCTGTAGGAATGCCTGGACTAGGGTTTGAAGGTCCCAAAGGAAAGAAGGGAGAGCCGGGAGAGATCCCCAATCTACACCGGGTACAGCTGCCATTTCAAAAGTCCACTGCCCTGCTTGGATTCTTTTTAAATGTTTTATTTTTCTTTTGACGAGCCAAACTTTTGGATTTTGTGTTGGGTGTTTTAATGAACATAGATTAAAAAGGAAACTGGAATTTATTTTTAAAATGTTATTAGTTATAACACTTATGTTTGGTCTTCACAGCTTCGTGGCGAGCCTGGTTTGCCTGGTCCGATGGGACCTCCTGGTGCTCCTGGAGTCGAAGGACCCCCCGGTCCTCCAGGACCACCATCAGAAATCAAGTATGTGCCATTGCCCGGCCCCCCCGGTCCCCCAGGTCCACCAGGAGTTCCAGGTTTGGTAAGTAGTTGTGAACAGGGAACTGTAACTTGGTCAAAGTATTTGTCAATGAATAATGCATGTCTCCTCTTAGTTGGATGGTCGTGGATCTGTGTTTGGGGGAGAGCAAACACACTCAAGATCTGGCTCAAGAGGAGGAATAGAGGAACTGAACAAAGCTATGAAAGATTACAGGAACAGGGACTCGCCAGGTAAGAGATGCTCTGGAAAATTGTATTGGTTACAGAATAGATATTGTTTACACAAGTTACTATAAATGTTTTCTAAATCTGTAAATTGTACTTAAGGTCATGGGTCAGCACCGCCTGTCCAAGAAAAGACCACAAGGATTGTGCCAGGTGCTGTTACATATCAAAATAAGGAAGCTATGACTAGCGTAAGTATAAGTAACGCTAGAAAATGAGAATGGAGAGAAAAAGGTTACGGTGCCAGAAGGATATATTTTCTCTTTCTTTTTCAGAGGTCAACAGAAACTGCAGTAGGCACACTTGCATACATTATTGATGAAGAAGCACTTTTAGTGAGAGTTAACAAAGGCTGGCAGTATGTTGCAGTAAGTAGAAAATGTCTGAAACATTTTGATGGCACAGTGAAAACAAAAAGACTTAATTCAAATTTGCCTTCTTTCCAGCTCGGATCTATACTTGATGTCACTACACCCCCACCACCAACAACCTTTCATCCTCATGTCAGGCCCCCTCCTCTGGAATCTTCCAACCTTGTTAACACCTACTACATGGCTGCAGATCAGCCTGCTGTGAGTATTAATTTCCATTACCACAATTTCAATTTTTGTGCCTTCAAATTGAATGTTAATCTTGACAAAATTATCTCTGTATGCATGCTTTCGCTAGTTTCCTACCATGGTGAGTGGACACTAGGCATACACCGTGTTCCTTTTATGTTATTGGGTTTTACTTAATTTCATATACATCTTTCCGAGTTTATGCTTGCTAAGTAGTCTGCAAAATCATATTTATTTTACAGTTGAGGATGGCCGCCCTGAATGAACCTTATTCTGGAGATATGCACGGAGTTGGAGGAGCTGATCATGCTTGCTATCGACAAGCTCAAAGAGCAAACATGAGAGGAACATTCAGAGCATTTATTTCATCTAGGGTGCAAGACCTAGATTCAATTGTTCGTCCTGCTGATAGAAGCCTACCAGTTATTAATACAAGGGTAAGAATGGGCGTGTGCAATTTTAAAAGTCTGTGATTAGTGGTACTTGATTACGCCATTTTAATTGTAATATTTGTTCACAGGGAGATGTCTTATTCAAATCTTGGAAGGAATTATTTGCCGGGAAAGGAGGCTTCTTGCCGCAACAGCACAAAATCTATAGTTTTAATGGAAGAGATATACTAAACGATTTTGCTTGGTAAGGAGATTACTTAACATACAGATGTCAAGAAATCTTTAAGTCAAGCTAATTTTTTTTTTTTAATTCCAGGCCAGAGAAAAAGGTATGGCACGGTGCACACATGTTAGGAGAAAGAGCTATGGATGCATACTGCGATTCATGGCATTCAGATAGTGCTGACAAAGTGGGACTTGCATCATCTCTTCTAAAAGGAAAACTTCTAGCTCAAGAACGTTTCACTTGTAATCATCGATTTGCAGTGTTGTGTATAGAAGCAGTGAATCCAAATCTGTATCGAAGACGTCGTAGAAGTGTAATGTCCTTAGACGACAGTGATGAAGATAATGATATGCTTGATGAAGATGAATACCAAGACTTTTTAAAATCTCTTATGGATGAGAAGGATTAATATAAGAGACTTTGAAATAACTAAGAAAAAGAATGACAGATACTGAAAAAAAACTAGTCCTTTAGATATTCCTTGATACAAGGCAAAAGTCTAATCTTGCCACCCCAAACTACAATTATCCAGTTTAAAGTTTTCTGAGAGAGAGTTTCTCACCATTTTACTTCTTAAATACAGGACATAATCTTTAAAACTGGAGTCCCTCATCCGTCCTTGAACGCCCTTTAAACATTGGCCCAATTCAATCAAAATGAAGTCATGAGCATTACAGGAAACAGACTATCAGTCCTACTGAAATTCAAAGTACTATTGTTGACATTCCAGTGCATGTGTGAACAGTTGGCTTCAAGAAATAAAGAAGCATCTCGTATCTAAGGGCAACTATTTACCACCTCATTGTCTAATATTTCAATCAAATTTATTGCAACATTCCTTTTCTTGCATTTTGGTAGGTTTGTGCTCAAAAGTTGTTTATAAGACAAATTCAAAACTGCCCAGTTTGACGGTTGCACAAACTTGAATTCCCCAAGAAGTATCTGCATTTTCTAATTTTTATTCATATTCTACTGTCATGAAACAAAAGTAATATAAGTAAGAGCTGACTTTGATGTAGACATTGTTTTTAAGGTTTCAAACAATGCATGTTTTGAAAGGCTTACCAAACAAAGTGTTAATTCAATTTATTTGTTTTCAAATGGCAAGTGTTTTTATCAATTAGGTTTGATGGAATTGCTTGTCCTTTGGTTTTGTATAATTCTGTTACAATGTTCTAGTCATATCTAACTTATTGTACCTAATATAATTTTTTTCAAACTTCGATGTGTTATGTGGAGTGTTAACGGTGTATTAAAGTTGTTGTATAGTCCATAATGTTGATGTAAGAGGATTCTTCAGAAAAATTAATATTAGAAGTAAGTGTAGGACAATTACGATTTGTTACATGGAAACTTTTATCAGATGAAGGGCTGCTATGACTTAACACAAAAGCACATCAAAAATTAGTGTTACATCTTAAGCAGAATTAATTGTGCCATTGGATACTTCATCTTTTTTTTTTAAGACTGATGAGCTCTGTGGATTACCAGAACAAATATCCTGTCCCATTAATTCTGCACTCATATCTCATAGTTACAGACAAATGTAAATTACTGCACCTGCACACTCCGAAAATTCCAGAAATCCATTTGATTTCAAATTTTCTTCCAGGAGTGAGCAAGCACACATTCCTGGGCGAGGTAGTGTAAAGAGGAATGCGTAATAATTGTGTAAATTTTAATAGCCAGCAAATTATCTCCAATTCCCTCCTGAATCTTTAAAGGATTTTGTATTATTACATGTTTCTAAACATAAGTACCCACTTTGGTAGAATGTGTGTAGCAATTTTAGAATAGTGAAATGGTAAAATTTCGTTACTCAGTAGTCTCCGTTTGATTAGTTGTAGTGTGACACACTTCTATGAAGGCCCCCCTCCCCACACACAAAAAAAAAAAAAAAAAGAAAAGAAAAATCATTTAGTCTATAACAGTGCCATGAGCTGTGACGACGCTGGCAAGTGCAGAAGTTCATAATAAGATCCAGATCTGTTGATGATGAGCTTCAGAATTTCCCAAACATAGATTTACATCTGCTGTAATGTAATGTCAGTGAAGCAAGCATGCTAAACGTTTTCTATTTCAAATACTCCTCAGAACACTTCACCAAAGAAAAGTATATGAGTGTTTTTCCCTGGGATAAGTGAAAAATAAAAATATGATTGCTGATTTAATAATGGTAAGCAAATTACAATCAATACATTTGAATTAAAAAAAAATGTAAATCAAGATATGGTTTCTTTTTCCTCAATACCTTCTCATATACAGCACAGTTAGTAATTTAAAAGTGTCATAACATAACATGAAATAGAATTATTCTTTAGTAATGGCATCTTTAAAATATTTATGACTGAACCTGATTTTTACCTTTCTCCAACCTCTCTTGCACAAAACAATCTCACGATTCAGTGATAGAAAATGCGTTTGGATGAAAAGTACCTGAAGGTAACTCAAATTAGGAACACAGTTTGAGAAAATTAGCATCAAATCATAACTAAGGCCTATATTGAAATCAACACCCTCTCTGTCAATCAGATACACTACCAATCTCCTATCAATTTTTCTACCTTGTTATTACTTGCCCTAACAAAACACTCCACTAGTTTTCTACAAACATGATTCCAACGCTACTGTTTTTCAAAATGTACTTCCTTATATGATTCCGAAACAAACATTACTTGAGGGCCACAGTGCCTATGACATAGATAGCTTCATCTCTATGGACCGGATTCCAGTCTGGTGAGTCATTATAGGCTCCTTTAGGATATATAGATGGAAGAAAAATCAAAGAGTATGAGTACGTATAAAGGTGATTGAAGACATCATTGAATAAATACTCTTATGCATGGCTCATTGTTAGACACCACCGACACCATTCATTAAATTAAAACTATTTTCGTAAATAGTATGTGGCTTTCTTAAAAACGTGATGCACTTTTAAATAAATATTAACAGGAAAATCATTACTCAACGCTTCTAGGTTTGGTGTTCCAGCAGTTATCAGGTTAACCATAGGTCATCTGACCCTTCTGCCAGAGAAAATTGTTTGTTCCGCTGACACTAAATAAAACTAAGGTGAGTATACATGTATGTACCTTTCGATTTCTAACAAGAAAATGAAATGGCAATCCCTCTCCATTCTACTGAGTACTGAGAGCTCTTGGGTGTGGGTGGGCGGCGGCGGCGCGGGGCGCGGGGGCGGGCGGGCCCCTGATTGGGCCAGGCTTGTCACATGATTCACCCACCAAGACAGGTGCTGCCACCGCGCGGAATCTGAATGAACTAGGTGCTTCAGTATGGCGTTCGGTGTCCCGCAGACGGCTCAAGAGACGGCTGTTTTGGTGTACTTCCACTGATTTGTTTATGTATCGAAATGACTCTCGCTGTTACGTGAATTTTTATTGGACGTATCACATTTGTTCATGGATGCGTCTTTAAGTATGTTCGGATTAGTGGACACAAAGTCTCAATCGGAAGGGAAACCCAAAGAAGGTACGTGGTTAGAGCTGTTTATAATTACATTCTCATGAGTTAACAAAATTATGGTATTTTCATGGTTGACAGTCATTGTCTGGCTGATTCTAAATTGCCCATGTGTTGTTCCATTTTTTAAGGTATCTCCCTAGCCATGTTTAATTTAAATTTTGCAAGTAATATCAAGTAGCATAAACCACGAGACTTTGCACAAACAATGAGTTTGAACAAATAAATTTCTCATTCTGATGTCTTTTATGATAACTCTGTAATTTTAATTTTGTTCAACGAGTGGCAAGGTTTAAGTTCCTATTCTTGTGATTCCCCTTGAGTGTGCATCACTATCGATAGACGAAGTGTATTAAGCTAATTTATTCCACAAGCTTAATATACTGAACAAAGAGTTATTCTTAATGCTCGATGTCCAAATTCAAACATTCAGCAGTGAAAACTCAAGCTTTTGTTTGTAGTTCTGTGTCATTCCCTTTTTATTGAGATTGTTGGCATGGGTCTTTGAAGTGACAATGAAAATAAAACAAAACTTCACTGCAGCTAAATTGTACAGTTATCATTTATTTATTTTGGCTCTCAGATTTACATCGAGAAGTAGATAACCACTGCGCTCTTCATGCCCATTAACAAGCAACTGGAAACTTAAAAACAAACAGTGGCGTGAAATTTTAAAATTCTGGAGCCTACTCTCGCTGCCATTGCTGTTTGATCTGGTCAGTTTAGTGTGTTGTGATGCTGGTTTGAAATTGTCTTCGAAGGGAAGAGATGAGGAGGGGGAGGTATGGTAATGAAAGCTGAGGGGAGGGGAGGGGTGAGGTGGGTATTCGGGGTGCAGCCCGCACGGCCCGGATGATAACTGTAGGATCTGGATCAGGGCATGGCAAGGCTGGGCTCGTCATCCACGCCATGACCATCTCTTGCTCGGCCAAGTGAATCCGTCCGGGTCCGGGCAGGATCTGGTCTGCACCGCCCGTATCCCACTCCCACTGCAACAGAGGAGCCGGCCACGAATCGCCTCCCACAATAACAGCGACAGATGGTAGATAACGCTGGAAGACCAGTCCCATGAAAAGATACGGTGCACCTCCTTCAAGTGGCGCCATCGACACCATAACCCCCCCCCCCCCCCCCCCCCCCGACAAGGCGAGATAACAACGCATCTGGATTCTGTATTATCGGCCGGTCTGTCACGGGAGTCCCGACCCGAAGGCCCCGAAGGCCCCGAACATGACTCGGAGAGCTTTTCCTCGTAGTCAGTGTTGCACAGCCCGCCTACTCGCCAACTCGCACACTACGATAAGGGAAAAGCGGAAGCCGGGCGGAAAAAAACTTTCCAAAAATATCTGTCCGCGTCGCGACTGAGCGTAGGGTGATTTATGTGCGCACGCAGAGCCATCCCGCGAGTCAGTCGGGGTTACCACCGTCAGCCAAGGCATCAGCCCCGGCGTCAGAAGGAAAGAAGTTGAGGAGGGAAGCGAGACAGGGGCGGGGCGGGGCAGGGCGGGGCGGGGCGCGCGCTGCCATGCCGTACGGATCGGAAATAGTCGGGCAGGACGCAGCGCGGGCTCAGCTCAGGCTCTGCCGGCCGGCCTCTGCCGCGTGCCCCGCCGTGCTGTGCTGTGGTATCGGCTTGCTCGAGTTCAGCCCGGCCGCGTCACAAAAGCGCGTGTGGCGGAGGTGGGGGTGGGGCGGGGGGCGGCAACACGACTTCGCCTCCGCGCGGCGCGCGGGACCCAGCGGGACCGCGTGGGGCATCATGGGTAATATAATGAGTGGAGTGCCCGTGTAACAGAAGCTGCGGCCATTACACTTTGCCTGCGGGGTCGGCGGGGTGGGGTTGCGAGGTGGGGCGGGCGGGCGCCGTCCGGGAGAGGCGAGGGCGAGGGTGCAGGCCGTGCCGGCGCCACCCTCCCCTCCGCCGCCCTCCGCACCCCTCGGCACGGGCTCGCCTCCCTCACAATCACTTGTCGCCACCTTTCTTCTTCATCTACGCCATGATGCAGGCCGCCGTCGTCCTCGCCACCCCTGCTGCAATGAGGTCGGCCAGCGTCGTCGGCGAGGCAGTCGGCTGCCCCCTCTCTCTCCCTCCTTCTCGCCCCCCTCGGCGTGTATCACGTGCTCTCTCTCTCTCTCTCTCTCTCTCTCTCTCTCTCTCTCTCTCTCTCTCTCTCTCTCTCTCTCTCTCTCTCTCTCTCTCTCTCTCTCTCTCCCTCCCTCCCTCTCCCTCTCCCTCTCTCCCTCTCTCTCACCCTCTCTCTCCCCCATCTCTCTCACTCTCTGTGTAAAAAGCGCGAGTGCGGCCGGATCTGGCTGCTCTCCCCGCCGCCGCGTCGCTGTTTGTATTGAATTAATCCGACTGTTTGTTCTGCTCATGCGATCGGCGTGGCGCGGCGGCGGTGGGTCCGGCGGCTCTCAGCCCTCGGCTCGGCGCCGCGGTGCAGTGAATGGCATCATCAGCGCCCTCCCCCCCCCCCCTCCCTTCTCCAATCAATCCCGCAGGCCTTCTCCTCCTCCTCTCCGCCTTCTCTGCTGTTGCTGCCCCCCCCCCCCTCCACCCCCTCGGCGCACGCGTTGCGGTCCGGTCGCACAGCACGTAGTCGGCGTGGGCGCTTGATCAGCAGACAGCCTGCGCCTGCGTGTGCGTTGCGTCGGAGGTGACTTGTGTGCGACATCGTCGCCGCTCTGCCGACCTGGGCTGGAGCTCTGGGCGTTCCGTTCCACGAGGCCACGAGCATGATCGGCGCTGTCAAGGTGTGGGAAATGGGAGGAAGATGATGGAGCGGCGACGAGACGATACGTATTACGTGCGCAGCGCGGGCCGGGTGGGGCGGGGCGGAGCCGTCGTGGGTTCGATGCCCGCTCGGGCACCGGGTTCCGGTTTTCGCGCCTGGCCGCTGGGCCGGGTGCAAGGACCACGGACAGACGGACAGCGGTCGGCCGTGGCGCGCAGCGCGCCCTTGGACTTGAACTGGAGGCGGGCCGCGACCCCGGCCGGATACCCCGGCTAGGCACAGCCAGGCCAAGATGGCAGCCGCGGCAGCAGCCGGCAGCCGGTGCTCATCATGCACTCGCCTACGTCCCCTGCCCGAGTCAGGGTAGGCAGTCCCGCCGAGCACGAGTGCGTCGCGGTTGCCTATGCCGCCGGGCGCTACGCTTCTAACTGCGGTTATTGCTCGCCGGGAAGCTACAGCGGCTAAACGTTGTCCTTGTGCTGTGCTGTGCTCGGCCCTGCTGCTGTCTGGGGACACAATCAGAGGTGCCGTGCCGTGCCGTGCCGTGCCGTGGTACGGTCTGCCGGCAGCACTGGACCAGAGGCCCGGCTAACTCTACTGATTGGCTGACTGTGGACCGATAGGCTCTCCTTGATTGGCTGGCTCGGCGTGTGTGTTAGGATTTGGATCTCGATTCACCTCGCGGTCGCGGCGCTGCTTATCCCTTATTCCACTACTATGAATGACGTTTGTAAAACAATAACATAAACAGTAACTCCGCCGCGGCGGCGCTGAGGAGGGTCGGTTTAGCGGTGGCGGCGGATTCTTCGCCGAAATAGCGAGCTGTAGAGGGGGGAAAGAAAAGAAGAAACGAGCCTTGGTCACGTGACGCGGAGGTCACGATGTCTAATCACGCTCCCACCACCTGGACCACCGCCGTAACTTCTCTCGCTACTCACTCACTCGCTCCGCCGCGGCGCGCGCCTTCCGTGTTCCGGATGCCCGCCGTCATTCATTGAGGCAGTTAGCTGGGCTGGGCGCGTGGCCCCACTTGTTGTTGCTGTTGCTGCCGGTACCGGAAGACTTATCAATGTGTTCCTGGCTGATGCCGGTGTTACGTGTGCCGTGGTAGCGATATTTCATTTGGTTTTACCGCTCGGCGCTGGCCGCGCTGGCGCTGCTCTGGTCCGCGGTCTTTGCTCGCGTTGTTTGCATTTGGTCGCGGTCCCTGTGTGGAAGCCCCTGGACTTGAGAAGGGCCCACGGGGGCCGCTGGGCGGCAGGGTCTGGGCTGGGCCCGGCTCAAGGCGGCCCAAGGCCCTTCTAGTTGGGCCCCTCGCGTCGCCATCGGCTGCGCTCCCCTGAAAAAAAAAATAAAGTAAAAAGCCCCAACTCCGACGCGGCGCGGTGCGCGGTGCGGGGGCCTCCTTGCTAGCATCCCGGAGCAGGGCGTGTTCGTGGGCTGAGGCCGCTGAGCCCGCTGAGGCTGCCTCCCCTGGCCGCCGCTACGCCGCTGTGTTGGCTACGCCTTTTGTTGCCCCTTTTGGGCTTGGGTTTGTTATGTCGTCGCGTCGCCCGCTGCTGGACTGGGTCCGCTGGGTCCGCTGGGTCCGCTTGGGGCCGGCCGGGACACACCTCTCCTCGCTCGTGTGCCCGCGTCCCGCCACGTCGCGTCCGCTCGTGTGTCCAGGCCCGGAAAATAATAACGAGAGCGAGACGGATGGGGAAGGAGACGGAGGGCGTGGCGGGCGCGGCCGGGCCGTGTCCGTCGATGGGCGCGCGTGTGACCGTGTGTGTGTGTGTGTGTGTGTGTGTGTGTGTGTGTGTGATTGTGTGTGTGTGGTGATGTAGCCGTTGCAGAGAGTGTTGTTCTCGTTGGTGCCCACAGGCCATCTTTGTGGCATTTTCTTCTCGAGATTTTCTCGGAGAATTTATCTTTAAAAATTTGCGGGAGGAGGGAGGGTGGAGGTTGTAGAACCCTCTCCCCGCCGGCCGCCGGCCCCCTGGTGCCCCCTGGGCGGCCGTGGGGTCCCGATTGTTCCACAACCCCCACCCCCACCCCACTGCCGGTACCAGAATGTCATGATGCGACGACCTGCCGCGGGCCGGGGCCGTGCTCTGGCTGAGCGTCGGTCCTGGGGCAGGCGGGGGCCGGGCCGGGGGCGGTGCTGGGGGCGGGGGTGGAGGCGGTGCTGGGGGCGGTGCTGGGGGCGGCCGAGGCATCTAGTCGTATCGATGTCCGTCACGCCGCCGTCGCACTGCCATCGCCCACTTTCGGCCACCTTTACTGCGTCCATCCGCCGCGAGAATGACTGCCACTGGCGTGTGTGTGTGTGTGTGTGTGTGTGTGTTGTGTGTGTGTGTGTGTGTGTGTCGTTCTGCACAATGTTTGCACCGGCGCCGATCTCCGGCATTTGATAGAGCAGCGTTAAGGAGGCACTTGTATTTCATCCCTTGCCTCGGGTCGATCAGCGCAGCAGCGAGAATGGCAAATGGGGGGCCCTACGGGACGGGACGGGACGGGGGCCCCCTGTCGCCATATGAAGGCCTGTCCGGGGAGTGCGGATCACGAATGTGAATGGTGGAGGCCGAAGGCCGTCCTCGCCAAATGTCAGTCAGACAGAACGGACCAGCGGTATCGCCCTGGCTTACTTTTAGTCCTGTGTGGAATGTGAGGCCGGAGGGCCGGAGCACGTGTGTGGTTGGCCAGTACTGCTGCTGGGGTCCGCGATCGGGGGGCGGCGAGGGAAGAGAGGGGAGGGGCCGCGAGGGGAGGGGAGGGACCGATGACGGCGCACAGACGACGCTCGATGGACCAAAACTTTATGGCGCGGGTCAAGTGCGGGCCCATGTGTGTAATGGTGCTGGATGGGCATCTCCGAGTGGGGAGGGGGGAGGCGGCCGCGTCCGCCCAGCTTGATGCCTAAACGACGTTTCCAAACTTTTGACCAGATAGGATCCGCAGCGGCGTGTGTGACAAGGATGAGGAGCACTGCCCTCTCTCTCTCCCTCCCTCCTCTCCCTCTCTCTCTCTCTCTCTCCCTCCCTCCCTCCCTCCTCTCTCCCTCTCTCTTCTTGCACGACGCCCCGGCGCCTTGCCTCCGCCCCGAGATGAGAGTGGCTCTTTCTTGTCCCCGCACTCTGGCACGGCATCAATCTCATATACTGCGCTGCGGCCACAACACTCCTCTCCCCCTCCCTCTTTGTGTGTGTGTGTGTGTGTGTGTGTGTCCGTCTCACGCGGCGGGCTGGACTATATGGGCTCGGTGCAGTCTGTGGGCGTCGCGGCCGTTGGTGGCGGCGTGGAGTGGGCGTCTCGTCCTGCGGGGTCGAGCTTGCTCATCTTGCTCAGCTTGCTGCCTTCTCTGGCCCAGGAATGGCGCCTGCTGGGTAGGCAGCCACGACCTCCAGCATGCACGCGTGTCGTGCGGGCTGGCCTACCCCGACACTCGCAGGCGCTCGGCGTGCGGCTGCATATATGGCAGAACGTGTCCAGTAGTTGCACGGACGCCTTGGAGTGGAAGGCGCTTTTGTTACTTTCCTTCCCCTTGTTATTCCTCTCCCCTTCGGATGCGAGCAGCCGTGCTTCGTGACGGGCGGCCGCTGACATACCGCCGCTGTGCTGCCGCCGTGCGCCGCTGCGACGCGACGCCAGGGGAGCGCCTTCCGCTTGCGCTGCACAAATAAAAAGTTTTTCGGGACGGCATCCAGGCATGAAGCAGGAAAGCGGCGGGGGTGGGGACGTGCCCATCTGTGAGTTTTCTGAGCCGTGCGCCCGCGTGCAGCGTGTGCAGCGTGTGCAGCGTGCAGCGTGTGCAGCGTGTGCAGCGTGTGCAGCGTGTGCAGCGCGTGCAGCGTTTCAGCGTTTGCAGCGCGTGCAGCGCGTGCAGCGTTTCAGCGTGTGCAGCGTGTGCAGCGCGTGCAGCGTTTGCAGCGTGTGCAACTTTACGTGTCGCACACCGTGGGGGGTCGATGCGAGGGGCGCATCACTCGCAAACTCGTACGCTTACCAAAGTCCTTACCGTATTGGCATGAAGCTGCTCTCGAGTGTAGTGTTTCTATTGCCCTGGAAGTTTCGGAAAAGATTCAAAAATTCCCGGAAACTTATCAAAACGGTTCTTCGGAAATTCCCGCTCAATTTTTTGCTTTAAAAGAAAATGGTGTTATAGAATTTTCTGAAATCCGGTCAATCGAAACACTACTCGACAGCCACAGGGTGAGATCCCTCCCACCCCGCACCCCGGTGGGCCGGTGCCGGTGGGCCGAGTGTGAACTGTCTGAGGAGCCGAGCCGAGCCGAGCCGAGCCGAGCCGAGCCGCTGTCTGGTGTCTGGCCGCAGCTAGTAGTGTCGGTGAACCCGACTGCACCGCAGCGCACCGCACCAGTCGGAGCCTAGAGGACCCCCCGCCCGGCCGGGCCGCCGCTGCCATGAAGGTCAGCCACACCTACGGCTGACGCGGATGCCTACGGCCCGTCTCCCGCCACGCTCCGCCCCGCCACGCTCCGCCACGCTCCGCCACGCTCCGCCACGCCCTGCCTCAGCTCGGCCGGTCCCCGGTCCCCACCCTGCCGCCAGCAGGCGTCTGGTGTTGGCACGAAGCCCAAAAGCCAACGCCAGACCGATGCAGCATGCAGCAGCAGCTCACGCACGCGCACACGACGCACACACGACGCACACTTCCTCGCCCCCTCCCCCCTCGCGACCTTTCATAAACTACGTAACGTCCGTCGACTATAGATATGTCGCACATTCAGACCACCATACGCACGCCCGCACTCAGGGAAACCGTTTCTTGGAACAAGTAAAATTTACTTGATCCAACCGTTTTTGGGCATTGTTGTAACTAAGTCTATAAAAATGTTGAACCAATGCCAAAAAAGTCTTGATCCTAGATAAAAATTCTTTATCCAACACAACATGACTTCACGTGAGTAATTATATTGCTAAGTTCAATATCCCCAAAAGGTCAAGACATTTCTTAAACTTGTCACATGGGTGCGCGCGCCGCGGCCTTGCGTGTCGCGGTGCATCAAAATCATTCCGGAAGATATTCCCCCGAAAATCTGATCGGAAGTACTTTCATGCAAGGCGTCGCAGCCACTGAGATTACATTACGTAATTTGTGGTCGATCCCCGCTGGGCCCGCGGTGTGCCACACACACACTGACTGTGAGACATCCAGTTATTGGCTCGCTTAGAGAGCGGGGACTATCTGTCGTCGTGCCTCTCGGTCCGAGTCGATGAACGCGGCCAATACACACACACACACACACACACACACACACACACACACACACACGTGTGAAGTAGAGTCGCGAGAGAGTCAAATTACGGCGCTTCCCCTCCCCCCCCTTTTTTTTGGCTTTGCCATACTCTGCCCTTATCTTGCCCCATATGTCCCACTAATATTTCGATGTTTCTTATTATTGCAGGTACGCATTGTGAATTAGGAGAGAGGTTGCTAGTCTCTTCCTGGCGCCGCGGATTCTCTGTAAGGTGTGAGAGAGAGAGAGAGAGAGAGAGAGAGAGAGAGAGAGAGAGAGAGAGAGAGAGAGAGAGAGAGAGAGAGAGAGAGAGAGGGGGGGGGCACGTTGGGGACCTGCCTGTGTACTGCAGGTGCGGGGCGTGCGGCACACATCAACTCCTCTGCCGGCCCGGCCCCGGCCGGCACACCTGTGTCGCTGTCGCTGCCTCGGTGACACGCCGCCAGGGGGCGCGCCTGTCGCACGCCCTTCTCCTCGTCGCATGCATACCTCCCATCTCCGTGCATACGCACTCCGCCTCTCTGACTGGCCGCCAGTCTGGATTCCCTCTTCTCTTTACGTAAAAATGCATTTCTCTGCGCGCTGCCGCCACTTAGTTACTGCCGGCATGGAGAAGGGGATAAAGCCTGTCTTATTCCGGTGGCGCGCTGGGCTCTGAACGGTGGCGGCGCGGCGGCAGCTCGGCGACGTCGCGTCGTCTGTCACGCTTAGTCCGGCCATAACGTTTCTCTCGCCGGCGAGTGGCTCTAATCTGTTTTCTGGCTTTATTTCCCCAAAGCCTGGAGCGGAGCTAGCCGGCCACGGCCAAGCAGACGGACCAGCGGGAGCGTTCTGCGAACCTCGTATCTGCGACAGCGGTGGCGCTGCAGTTGCCTCAGCAATGCCGGCTCCGGGTGGAGTGGGGAGGGGGGAGGAGGGGTTCTCCTTGGTCCTCTCCCTTCCTCCCTAGCAGGTCCCGACCCCCGGAGGCCATTACACTAGGTTACTTCATATCCCAAGCAGACGTTGGCACTCCTGCTGAGGGAAAAGCAAAAGCTGTGGAGGGAAGCAAGGAGGGGGGGGGGGGGAAGCGCCTCTCTCTGTCTTATCAGTTAGTCACCCCCGCGCCGGCCGGCCGTGCCGGGTCCTGCCGCCGAGATGAGCTGCAGGGGGAACATCTTCATCAGGGCATAGCTGTTGTTTTATCTCTGTCGGGGCGCCCTCTTGCCGGCGACGACCGTGACGGCGTGGTGACGGTGATGGGAGGAGGCGGCCAGCCGCTTAGTGTTTGTAGTGGCCAAAAATATTTTTGTTTTGTTTTTCCACAAACGACCGGAAATATTCGTGTGAAATTTGTGAGTATTTTGAGGGGTGTAGAGACGCTACCCCCGCTGGGGCCGCACTCGTCTCGCCGCCTGCTGCCTTTGTTGCCGCCACAGTGAAGGGCAGGGCGGCCGAAGGGCGGCGGCGGCGCGTATCGAGGGGCCGGCGGCGGCGGCTGGGCAGGATAGGAGAGCACGGCACGTCGCTGCCCGGGGCGAGGCGGCGCGGCCCGGGGCCGGATCAGGGCTAAGCGAAGACGGCGCGGCAGAACGCCTCCCCCTCCCCCTCCCCTCCATTCTGTCACGTCGGAAAGGCAACACCCCTCCCCTCCCCTCGGCGCCCCACTGCCCTAGACAGGGCCTAACCCTCCCGGCCCGGCGCCCCCGGGGTGGAGCGGGGCGGGGCGGGCGGAGCTCTCGGCGGGGGCCTCCGACACAGCCTCACCCGAGCCGAGGGTTATGATTGCCCCGCTCGCCGCAACGCGCCCTTCTCCCGGCCGTCGTCCATGAAGTTCCCCCGCATTTATTCCCTTACCTTCCACCGCGAACGGTGACGCGCCGAGCGCCTGTGGGTGCCGGGGTAGGCCAGCCCGCACGACACGCGTGCGTGCACAAGTCGTGGTTGCCTACCCAGCAGGCGCTGTTTGATCTATCTCGGTCAGACCGCGCGGCCAAGTTTCGGTTCGCGAATGCGACCAATGCGACGGTGTCACGAACGTACTGCAGGGATGGCCCCCTTGCTCGCCGTCGCCGTCCTCCAGGCACCAGGGTGACCCGTGTGGTCGGGGCGGTGGGCGCGCGGCACGCAACGGCACGCAGTGACCGCGAGGACGTCCGCCGTAAGGCCAGCGGCCTTATTGGTCATCCCGATGGCCAGCTCTGCATGCTCTCTATCTGTGAGGCCAGCACTCGCACCGGTGGCCGTGTCGTGTCCGTGCCGTGTCCTTCAGCTGCGGCCCCTCTTCTTTGGGGGAGGGGCCTAATTGGCCTCGGCCGGGCCGGCGGGGTGCTGCCAACGGAGGAAATTACTCTGTGGAGCTGACCTCCGGACCTCCCGCCGTTTCCCAGCGTTTGCCGTCGTGCGGCTCCGAATGCTCGCCTGCTGCTGCTGCTGCTGCTGCTGCTGCTGCTGCTGCTACTGCTGCTGCTGCTGCTGCTACTGCTGCTGCTGCTGCTGCTGGAAATTTCGGGGGACGTGATGGCATCGGGGTCCTGGCCTTGTCCTCGTCCTCGTCGGACATTTGTCATGATCACGGCGCCGGGCCGGGCGGGCGGTATCTCTGCCGCTGCGGTGGCGCCGCCGCCGTCTTTGTAAGTTTGGCCGGCGTGCGAGAGAGAGCGCGCGCCCCTTCCGCCTCCTTCCGTCTCTGTCGCTCTGGCCTCCAGTGATGTGATGGATTCCCCCCCCCCCTTCCTACAGGGCTGCTCCTGCCATGCCATTGACGGCATCGTGGGGCACCAAACTGATAGTTGTTTGTTGTTGGCCCGCCGCCCCCGCCCAGCCAGCACCACTCTTTGTGATGGCTTGTCTCGGAAGGGAACGGGCGAAAGACGTCGTAACTAGTTGGCCGCAGTAGACACGTGTGTGTGTGTGTGTGTGTGTGTGTGTGTGTGTGTGGGCGGGGCCTGGGACGGCGCGGAGAGGGTTGTTCTGGAGCTGGGCGCCGTTCACTTGTTTATGGGCCGCCGAGGGAGCGCCCGGTGCAGCCCCGGACACGCGTGCATTGCGGGCTGGCCTACCCGGAGGGCGTTAGGCGCCGTCGGATGTAGACGTTTTCGTCGGAAGCAAAACTCGGAGTGCACTGACCCTTGCATGGCTGACGGGCGGCGGGCGGGGCGCAGGTGCTCATTACAGCAGGTGTGGTGCCGGTGGGGCCAGCCAGGTGAGCAAACACCGGTATCGGAGGGGGAGGGGGCTAGCGCCAGGATATCCCCCTGCTGTGCGAGTCCCAGTGCAATCAGACACTTGACCGCGGCGGCGGTCGCTTCGTTTTCGGTAATGGAAATCATAATCCCATTCTGGTTTCCCATCCGTTCCAGCCGGCTCTCCCGCTCAACCAACTCCCGCACGTGCACAGCTGTACGGGCACGGTGCGTGTCGTACGCCTCAGCCCCGCGCCCCCCACAACCCTCCCCAGCGGAGGAAACTTCTGGAGGCCAGAGCAGAGCTTACCTGCGTGTCTCTTGCGGGCATGACTCACCCTCGTTTTACTGCCCCCGCCCCCTCCCCCACCCCATGGGCCTGCAGCAGCCCGGCGCCAGGGTCATGAATAAGTGAACCGCGACCAATGCGCTGCCCTACCCCCCCCCCCCCCCACCACTGTGCCCTTCATACTGTAGGTACTGCCCCCCCCCCCTCCCCGCACACACGCATATCTCCACTTGGGGGAACCACAGGCATTACCACAAATAGTGTGCAAAAGTTTGCTAGAAAAACTTACCGATTCACTTGGAAATTTATTTCTCTTTGGTCGTGTACACTTTTGAAAAAGGTGGAGTTATTCCCCGCCCCCGCCCCCTGTGATTCTGCGGTCCCCGCGCTCGCTATCCGGGATCGGCGGGAAATGCCGTGCCCCCGTTATGGGGTCGTTGGGGCGGCCTCGGCGCCACACGCACACCCAGTGAAACCCCGAAAGGGGTGCTGCATCTTTGATGCCGCGGAGTACAGTCGACATTTATGGACGCTCCCTTTGTCCCACTTTCGGGCCCCCTCTTTCTCGAGGGCTGCCCGTTGGGGAGGCCGTGCCGTGCCGTGCCGTGCCGTGCCGTGCCGTGCCGTGCCGTGCCGTCCAGAGGTCGGCCGCTCCTTCATCCCCGCCGGGGGAGACTGATGCCTGCCATCAACCCCTTTGAGTGCGCTTGTTATTTTCCGCGTGCCGCGCTTGCAGGGGGCATTAGTGTGATATCCGCCCCCCCCCCCTACCCCCGTCACCCCGCCCTCCTCTCCCTCCTCGCTCCGCGAGGCTCCGCCGTCCCCAGCCCTCCCTCCCACCCCCTGGCTCCGCCTGGCTCCGCCTGGCTCCGCCCGGGCCGGCTCGGTGTTGCCCCACGGGATGCTGTGACCCACATCTCTCTCCAACCCCACCCGCTGCACTGCGATGTGGTTCGGGGCGGCCGCGGCCCGGCGGCGCGCCTCCTGGTGGCAGCAACTTTATGTGATCGTTTTGCCGTCTGTTTGCGGTGCCTTAGCGCCGCCTGGAGTCCGCTGGAGTCCACTGGAGCCGGAGCTGGAGGAGGGCCTCCAGCTGTGACTTTCCATCTTGAGCCCGCAAGCGGTGCCCTCAGAGGGCCGCGTGCGGCAAAAGGGCTCGTCAGCGCCGCCATTTCTCCCTGTCGCTCCCTCATCGGACCCGGCCGTGGTGCGACCCCGGGACCTCCGCGGTCACCTTCCCTTGCGGCGTCCTCAGCGCACAGGAGTCACGAGTTCGCAGAGCCGGCCGGTCGCGTGCCGGTCGCGTGGCGCGCGTGCGCCGGCCGTGACAAAGGGGCGCCTCTTATCGCCAGAGTTTGGACCCCCCCCCCCCTTCTCCCTCCTTTCCTCCCCCTCCACAGCGGAAGGGTGGAAATCTCCGCATCCTGAAGCGCTCTGCGTTGCTCTGAAATTCTCTCCCTCGCTGCCTTCCTGTCGCCTAAGAGAACGGCTGCTGCCGCTGCGTGGAGTATTTCTCTTCTCTCCAGCTCCGGCTGCGCTGTCCGGCTCCGGGCCCCTACAGCAGTCGGCCGAGCGCTAAGTACGACGCTGATGCCGCAGTGGCCGGAGACGGATTGTCTGCGCGTGCAGTGGGCTTGTTGGAGGAGGGGGAGAGGGGGTAGCTGAGGGGGTAGATGCGGGCTTGTCCCCCTGACGCGGCCCCAGGGTGACGTGTTTATTTATCGGTGGCGTAGCGGTGCGTAATCTGTTGGTGTCTCCTGCCTTCGCTGCGAAAGGGGTGTGGTGTAAAAACCGAAACAAACACCCTGCATGCAGACAGAGCATGCAGGGGTCGCGGCTGCCGCTTTGCTGTTCCAGCTTATTATCGTTCTTTATTTTTCAGGCTGGATGTATTTTTTTTTTGGGGGGGGGGGAAACAAAAGACAGCAGCAGCAAAGGGGGGAAAATGGATGCCGCGCGCTGTTCGCGGTGCGTCTTTTCACTTGCTTTCAACCAGACTCCCCCTGTGACCTTTAGGTTGGGGGAGGTAGGGGGCGGGGGGGGGGGGGGAGAGCGGGAGAGAAAGGCAGTGGGGAGAGCATACGGGAGAGGTGGCAAAATAAAGGGCGCGCGAGCGAGAAATAAAGGGCGAGAGAGAGAGAGACAGAGAGAGAGAGAGAGAGAGAGAGAGAGAGAGAGAGAGAGAGAGAGAGAGAGGGAGTGAGAGAAAGTAAACATAAAAATACCAAGAAAAATTGGAAGGGAATTACGCCCGCTTCCCTGCCTTCTTTCTTCCCCCCATTATGGCTGCGATTCGATTGTTTTATGCTCCGGCGCCCCGTTTGTACAGCGGCCCGTCCCGATATTGATGATGTGCTGACCAGACCAGGCCTCGGCCGGGAGCCTCGCAGGTGTGTGCAATGGGGCGGGGGGGGGGGGGGGCATCGGAGGCCTCTGCAAGGCCTGATACCTCGGGGTTGGTTGGTGCACCACCGTAACTAGGACTAGGCCTCTGGTACTGTAGGATCGATCACTCCCCTTTTCTGGCACCCTTCCTGAATTGTATCATCGGTTTGAATATGCATTGTAGGTTGTTGCCCCCCCCCCTCTCCAACTCTCTCTCTCTCTCTCTCTCTCTCTCTCTCTCTCTCTCTCTCTCTCTCTCTCTCTCTCTCTCTCTCTCTCTCTCTCTCTCTCTCTCTCTCTCTCTCTCTCTGTCACACACACACATAGGTTAGTGACAGGGCACACTTGTTTCTGTGCACCTCCCGTTTGTCCGACTCCCTCTCTGCCGGAGCCGGGTTCCCGCTCCCGGTGTAGCGGCGGCGTCCTGGAGGGAGTGTGATGCCCCGACGTCAACAGTCCGACGTCCAGCCTGCCTCAGCATTTCCGCCACGCCCATCGCCACGCCTTCTTGACGGCGGACCCCAACGACGTGACAGACGCGGCAGCGGCCACTGGGGAGACGACGGGGACCTTCCGGGGCCGGTGGCCGGCCGGCCGGCCGTCCTTCCGCCCCTCACTAATTCAGGAGCTCGTCCGCTGCGTCCGCGGGGAGGCCAGGGGACGCCCCTGCGCCGCACCGCGCACCGCCACGCCCGGCCACGCCACGCCATAGGAAAGGGTCAGTTTGCGGTCGATTGGTTAATGTGGGGCAGTAGGGGAAAGGTGAAGGAAGAGTGAGGGAGGATGGGGTCCAGGCCGGTCCAGGCCGAACGGCAGGGCTCTGCCATGAGCTCTGCCGCCCAGCCCCCCCCGGAGACTGTGCGTGGAGAGAAGTCCATTACCAGCAACGGAACGGCGCCTCCAGGCCCGTAGCGGCAGGAGCAGCAGCAGCAGCAGCCTCCCCTGCCTCCTCAAAAACACACCCCTTTCCTTTCCTTTCCCTTACTGTGCTCCGCGTCGTGCCTCCTGAGTGCTGCTGCTGCGGTGCTGCGTCATGAGCGCTACGACGGTCTCCTGAGCGCTCTGGGCCTGGCGGGCGCTCGTGGCGGCCATAAGCTCGGCGAGCAGCGCTCTCTGATCTGCTGCGGTGTGCCGCCCCCGCCGCCTCCGCCGCCCCCGCTACCCCCGCTGCCCCCGTCGTCCCCTGTGGCTGGTGGCAGGTGGACGCGGCTCGGAGGGGTTTGTGCTGTGGCGTCGTGTTTTCCAGTTCGAGTAATGTTGGGGCTGCTGCGTCGCGCTCGGCTGTCGACCTTCTCGGTCATTGTGTCGTGTGTCGTGTGTGTGTATGAGTGTGTGTGTGTGTGTGTGTGTGTGTGTGTGTGTTGGCGACAAGACGCGTAGTTTGTTGTTGCTGGCAGCCCCAGCCCCAACGGTAGCGCTCATTGCGTCGCATTCTGCCATGTCTGGTGGGGACCTCACATTCTGCTGCCGTCGCTGCTTCGGCTCGGCGCAGAGGTTTCAGAACACAATTTGGTCGCTCGCTGGCACCTACTCGGTCTTCACATTTACCAGATTTAATCGAGTGAGGAAATTAAGAAGTCCATAGAAGGTCAGTCTATTTCTTTTCGCCCTTTTTCTGGTCAGAAAGTGCGATTTTTGTTCAAATCGACTAGGAGATTTGAGTCAACTCGGTTTCATTTGCATAAGTAACGTGTACTTCATTCTCATCGTCGCATGCGGCGATCGGAAATAGCATATATGTTTGGTGCCACCGACCGCAAACTCCCCGCCGATAAGTATCGTTTGTATCATCCATTTCTGGGAGTGTGGCGGTGGCGGCTGCGGTGGCCACGGCGCCGCGTGCGGCCGGCCCCCGAAATAGACAGACAATGCGGCGCTCCGCGGCTGCGCGGCTCCGCAGCGCTCTGCGTTGCGTTAGGTCTGTGCGCGTTCGGCACAACACACCAGGTAAGGGGCGGCCTGGCGGCCCGGCGAAGCGGGGCGGGCGTCACCACGTCTACCGCTTGCCGCCGACTGACGTGCAAATAATGTGCGGGTGTCAGCACAACAACACGGAGAATCAGCTAGGAACAGGGGCTCTGTTCTGTGCCAGTTGGGGGCCGCGTTCAGATACTACGTAGCCCCGCCTATTCGAGGCGGGCAATTAAACGGACGGCCGTCGACTCAACTCGACTCTCGGCCTCCCCCGGCCCAGCTTCCCTTTGTCCTCTCGAAGTTCGCCTCACTTCCTGCATCTAGCCCTGCTTATTTCCTCCTGCGGCTCGCCCGCGTGTTGTCAGCGGCGGTCTTCTGGTGGAGTACCTCACCCGAAATAATAAATGTATGCCCTTCCCCCCCTCCCCCCCAAAAAAAATCGGATAAAAATGAGTCTTAAAATGGGAGAAAAAATAAGGAGAGAACAAGTTCCATTTACAAAAAAATATCGGAAAAAATAATCAAGATTTTAAAATTTTAAATTGTGGTACACTTGAGGGATCCCTCGAGGGTTTGTGTGTGTCGTTCGTACTAGGAACGGAAGAAGTCTTGGTGAAGTCAATACAAGTTTGAGTGACCTGCAGTATGCGCTCGCCTCTCCTGGTGTGGCTCCAGCGGCCCCAGCTGCCCCAGCCGAGCAGCTCCAGCAGGCGGGGCTCGGCCCGGGGCCTTTGGCGCCGCCGTGCCGTGTGGAACCATGCTGGAACTGCTCCTGCCGGGGCCGCAGGGGGTGGGCGGTGCGGGCGAGAGAGAAAAGGGATGGCCGGAGATAGGAGCACCTGACCTGGTTAAATTATGAAACGTGTTTATGTGAAGAGTACGAGGTGGGGCCCTCTGTGTGCGTGAGCCCTGCCGGCTGCTGCTGTGCATATGCGCCGCTCCTTCCCGTCACGTTGCCACCGAAACTCGCCATCATCGAGCTGCCTATGGCTCCCGTTCCCCGCCCGCAAGTTCGGGGGCCGCAGAGTTATCGGTTTGTGTGCTCGACTAGTCCAGTGATTCAGGGCCCGGGCCCCGCGGGGTTCTGCGGTGTGTGTGTGAGGGGGGGGGGGGGGGTCACTGCTGGTCAAACACAGAGCGCTCACCGCCCTGCCGGACTAATCATTATGGAAGATCAGGCTCGGCACACCGCAAACAGGAGTTGATGTCGGGTTGACGGGGCGCCCCGACACGACGCCCCCGCAGCAGCAGCAGCAGCAGCAGCAGCAGCAGCAGCCGGCCCCTGTCAGAGGTGTGCTACCCGCTGCAGTTGATGTCGCGGGGCGCTGTAACACGCAGCACTAAACGCGGAGCGCCGTGTAGGAAGCTGCGTGTCATGGTCCCCCCTCTCTCTCTCTCTCTCTCTCTCTCTCTCTCTCTCTCTCTCTCTCTCTCTCTCTCTCTCTCTCTCTCTCTCTCTCTCTCTCTCTCTCTCTCTCTCTCTCTCTCTCTCTCTCTCTCTCTCTCTCTTTCTCTCTCTTTCTCTCTCTCTCTCTCTCTCTCTCTCTCTCTCTCTCTCTCTCTCTCTCTCTCTATCTCTCTCTCTATCTCACTCTCTCTGTCTATTACTCTCTCTGTCTATTCTGTCTCTGTCTGTCTCTCATTGTCTCGCTCTCTGTCTCTCTGTCTCACTGGTGTGCCGTACGCGTCACCTCTGTGTGGGCATTACCGAGCCGAGCCCGGCGATTGTTGGAGTCAAGCCGAGTCCGTGTGTGAGCGGCCGTGCCTAGCCGAGCCGAGCCAAGCCGGGCTGCCTCGTCCGGCTGCGGTCCGGTCCGGTCCGGCCGGGTGGGGCGTAGCGCGTAGCGGCAGCGGCCACGGGCACCTCGGCAGCGGCAGCAGCGGGGGGCGGAGCGGGGGCTCGCGGCACGGCTCGCGTCGCGGCTTGAGTCAGTACGGCTCCGACCGGCGTCCTGTTGGGACCGTGTTGCCGCTCCGCCCCGCCCCGCGCCACCCGCCGCTGCCAGCCCGCCCCCTCGCAGGCCGTGTGCCTCGCCGCCGTCGGCCTGTCTCGTTGTCGCGTGCCGTGCCGTGTGTGCGTGTGTGTGTGTGTTCTGTGCATCAAGTGAGATGGAGTGAAGCCGCACGCCCTGCCCACGGGAGTGTGTGTGTGCGCGCGTGTGTGTGTTGTGTTGTGGTGTGCTCTGTGAGCGAAGAGGAAGCGAGTGCTTTTCGTGCAGCCTGTGCCGCTGGGACAGCCCGGCCAAGGCGCAGACCTGGCGCACGGAGGCACGCTGAGTCTGTTCCAGGGAACCGGAGGACTCTCCCACGGTGAGTTCTGTGACGAGCCGGGCCGTGGCGAGCTGACGCGAGCTGACCACCCGCGGCACCGGAAGCAGGCCCGGAGTGTCCGCTGATAAGGGAGCCCCTGCCCTGCCAGCCCTGCAGGGCCCCGGTGGGGCTCCGGGTAGCGCATTCCTCGGCCCTCGCGGCTGCGGCTGCGGACAAAGCCGAACGGGAAAGTGAAGCGACGACGCGGTGTCGTCCGTCCGGCTGCTGGCCGGCCGGGTTGGGGTACGGCACGGCCCCGGCACGGCACGGCACGGCACGGCACGGCACGGCACGGCTGGCTACGCGCTGACGCATGCCGCAGGCACTCCACGACAAGAAGCGCGGTGACGGCCGCGGACTGCGGATCGGGATTACTGGCCGTCCTAATTGCCCCGCCGAGCACCGGACAACCGGCCGGGGCCGCGGGGCCGAGGTGCAGGCTGGGGCTTTTTGTCGAAGAGCACCGGGTCGGCGTCGTGTGAAGGGCAAGGGCGAGTGCAGCCAGACTGCTGCGCGCGCAGAGGGCGCCTGCTGGGTAGGCAGCCGAGGCTGGAGCACGCGCGCGTGTCGTGCGGGCTGGCCTACCCTGGTCCTCACAGGCGCTCGGCGTACGAGGAAATTCGAACGTACGTTATGGACGCAATCGCCTCCGGCTGCGGGGCGAACACTGAATCGCTGCCGCGCCGTGTTCGTACCTTGTAGAGAGTCCTCTGTCACTCCGAGTCTTCAGGCTCAATTACGCGGTCCCAGGGAGTGTGATTTTCTCACTCGTTTATTTCCTGTTTTCTTGGCTGCAGTCACCTTCCGCCCGTCCCCCGTAGGTCGCCGGCCGATACAAAGTCTGTGGCAGTGCTTTGTTTACCGCCGTCGCTGTGGTCGGCTCGCGTCGTGTATAAAGTGACCGCTAAAGCCCGCTGGAGGGCGGTGCAGTGCACGCCTGTGCACGCCGCACACAGTGCGCCGCGGCTCTCTCTGCCCCCGCCCGGCACCCCGGCACCCCTTTGTCTCAGTCCTGCTCCGCTCCCCTTCTGCCCCGCGGCGCCGGGTGCTGAAGGCTGAAGGTGTCTGCAGCCGCGCTCCCACCGGGGTAATGGAGCCTAATGAAAAGCTCGGTAGGCCCGTGCGGCGCGCCGTGCCGGGGGCGGGCCGCGGGGGACGCCGATGTAGACGGCGCGGTGCCGCGGTCCTCCACCAACGCAAATGGTTACATCTTGACGGCGGGGCGGGACCCCCGACGGAGGCCGTCGGGGACGTGCGCGCGCTCTGGGACACAGGGGCGGCCGGGTCTGTATTCCCCCGCCCGCCGGGGACCATCTCGACGACGACCACTCGAATTAAACAGAGCGAGCGTCCCCGGGGGAGGCGCTGCCGCGGCGAGGGGGAGCCTGCGGCCCTGCGGCCCCGCGGAGCCCTGGAGCCCCGCAGAGCCCTGGTTATGAGATAGGTGTACCACTCCGCCCGAAGGAGCCGCGGACAAGTTGTGGAAGTGGTCCTGGGCGGGAGTCGCACAGCGGTCGCACAGCAACGACGACGTCCTTGGCGTGCCCTGCCGCTCTGCCTCCAGGAAGAGCACCGCGTCGCCGAGCGGCCGCCATCACTGCTGGCATTCCTGCTGCTGCTGCTGCTGCTGCTTCTGCTGCTGCTGCTGCTGCTGCTGCTGCTGCTGCTGCTGCTGCTGCTGCTGCTGCTGCTGCTGCTGCTGCTGCTGCTGCTTCTGCTGCTGCTGCTGCTGCTGCTGCTGCTGCTGCTGCTGCTGCTGCTGCTGCTGCTGCTGCTGCTGCTGCCCCCGTCAGTCACGTCACGCCGCGGGCGCGGCCAGGCTTCGCCGCGACGTTTCCCCCCCTGCAAAACCATACTGTCACTGCAGTGGAGCGCGTACCGCGGTGACGACCGGGCCGGGCCGGGCCTGCTCCGGGACTTGTGCCATTGACATTCAGGAGGGTTAATGTCACGGTCCCACAGCGCTGTGGCCGGGGCCCGGGCCGGCCGGGGCCGCTGGGGCATTGACGATAATCACGGCCCTGTAGCCTCCTGCCGCGGGCGCCGCTGCCGTGCCGCCTGTTTCCAATCGATTTGTTCCCCATCCGCGAACCTCGGAACAATCCGGAGCGATCGGTTCTACATCTCGTCGGCAGAAGAGAGCATCTCGTGTTGTGCTGTTCTGCGGGGTCGACAGAGAGAGAGAGAGAGAGAGAGAGAGAGAGAGAGAGAGAGAGAGAGAGAGAGAGAGACAGACAGACAGACAGACAGACAGACAGACAGACAGACAGACAGACAGACAGACAGACAGACAGACAGAGACAGAGAGTGTATAGAGTAGAGAGGTGCGTCTGGGACGACTGTCGATGGGGTTAGTCAGAGCGAGACAGGGGCAGACGGACAGAGGCCGTATATTTCTCCCCAACCCGCCGCAACCTCCCGCACGTTGAGTGCTCCGGACGGCGCCGAGGCACTGGGAGTGGATGAGCCGGGGCTGGGCAGGACGACGAGGGACTTCTTCATCTCCGGGCCGCGCCACCGCCGCGCTCGCTGCCAGATAAACTTTTAACCCCAGAGGCGGGCGGCAAGGTGCGGCCCGTACCGCTTTCTGGTGCAGAAGCTCCTTCCCTAACCTCCCCCCCCCCCCCCCCCCCCTCTCTCTCTCTCTCTCTCTCTCTCTCTCTCTCTCTCTCTCTCTCTCTCTCTCTCTCTCTCTCTCTCGCTCTCTCTCCGTCTCCCTTTCTCCTTCAGCATCTCTCTATCTCGGCCTCTCCTGCTCCCCAAATAGGTTTGGCTCGCGCGCTGGCAGGCGAGAGCCGTGCGGGAGAATAGTCTCTCAGATTGTAAGACTCCTCTCACCCTCCAGCCCGTGGCCCCGCGGGGGGCGGGGGAGGCGGGCGTACTTTAGCCGTGTTGTGTGGAATTAATACCGCGCCGTTCCCTCAATATTTAACCGGAGGCCGGCCGAGGACGCAGGATGAGTCCTAATTAACGGCCTCGGCAAGTGCTTAGTGTGTGGACACAAAGCAGTGAGACGCTAGATATCCCTGCCTGTGGGCTGGCCAGGGCGTGGCCCGTGCCGCTGGGCTCGAGGTAGTTATTCCATGTCGCGACGCAACGCGGCCGCGTGCCGCCATGTACCCCGCGACGAGCCGAACCCGAGCCGAGCCGAGCCGAGCCGAGCCGAGCCGTGCCGGGCACAGAGTCCCCATTGTGAGGTGCGATAAGGTCTCTGGCCCGGCTCCGCAGCCCGACTCCAGACTAGAGCAAAGCTCACCCCCTCCAGCTGGAGCAGGACGCGCCTGGAACTGGACTGGAACTATTAGCCGTGTGTTCGCCGGCATGGCCAGGGCAGGCCCTGCGTGATCGGGGCACATCTCGTGGGCAGACCCGGCAGGTCACGACGTACGCGGTCTAGTCTAGCCTACCCAGTGTTCGGATCGGTTCGGTCTTTGAACTCGGTACTCCTCCACTTCGGCACCACCGCAGCTACCCGCACAGGGTCCCGTGGGGCACCGGCGCTGTGCGAAAGTAATAACCGCTCACCCCCTCCCCTGCTCCCGAAAAAAAAGGGAAAGGATTCATACTCATAACGACCGCGCACCCGCCGCATAATTTCATCAGCGTTAACAGCATAATGAACACCACACGGGTGGCGCGGGTTCAAATACCGACAGGGCGGCCGCCGGCCACACCCGCCCCCAGCACGTCCCCGTCAACATTCGGGTGTGGCGTGGTCCGCGACGCCGGCACCGGAATGAAATGTTTTTATTCGTATTCGGCGCACAGCAGAGGGGCGGGGCGCGGAGCGGCGCGAGCGGCAAAAGTGAAGGTGATTCACCTTACGTAGGCCGGGGCGGTCGGGGCGGCCGGGGCTGCATGATGGGATAATGGCGGCGGCAAGCCCGGGCAGGCAGGCAGACCGGCGGGCCCAACCCGCACTGCTGCCCACGTGCATGCGTGCGCGCCACAACGGCCTGCACACACACACACACACACACACACACACACACACACACACACACACACATACGCACTGTGTGCAAGTGCACCACCGAGCCAACTGGCTGGCACACGCTCGCGCTGCTCGACTTGGACAAATCGAGAAGCGGCCTCCCTATATCACTACCCGGCGGCTGTCCGCGTCGATACGGCGGCCTGCTCGCGCCCGGCGAGTTTGGCGCGGGTTCGAATACTATTCTCCTCCGCACTCCCCCCGGAGACCAACCTCCCCGGGACGGGACGGGCGGCAGTCATCACGGGGCCCGCCCCATGCTGTGCAGTGTAAAGCAGCGCAGCGACAATTACTGGTGATATGGTCATTTGCCCCTCCCCTCCTCCCCCCGCAGCCGTCTTTGGTGGCCGCCTGCTCGGCGGCAGCGCGGCGACAGCGCGGACCCCGCCGGACCCTTCTTGTCTGCTGCTGCATTTACGACCCCGTAGCCGCGGCGCCTTGGGCAGCCATGGGCAGCCATGAGAACCGCCACTGGCGGCTGCGGCAGGCCGTTTCTGGGACCACTTGACCTGTTTACAATATTTTATTTCTATTTTACAACGTGCCGTTATATAGTCGGGGGTCCGTTCGTCGGCGGTAGCGGTGTGTGTGTGTGTGTGTGTGTGTGTGTTTGTTTGTGCATGTGTTCCCCCCTCCCTTTTCTCTCTCTCTCTCTCTCTCTCTCTCTCTCTCTCTCTCTCTCTCTCTCTCTCTCTCTCTCTCTCTCTCTCTCTCTCTCTCTCTCTCTCTCTCTCTCTCTCTCTCTCTCTCTCTCTCTCTCTCTCTCTGTCTCTCTGGTGCTTGAATGTGCGTGCGTGCTCAAGTACGGCCACAGATATACGGAAACCCAAAAGGGCTGAATGTCTCGAGCCCGTCTGACCCGGACAGACGCTGACGTCACCAACTTTACAAGGAGGGGAGGAGGGGGATGGGAGGAGAGAGTAGGGTGATTGACGCGTTCGCAAGTGTGTGTGTGTGTGTGTGTGTGTGTGTGTGTTCTGGGCGTGTTCGGAGGGAGGCCTAGATGTTAATCACCCGCAGTGCGTAGCCAGGCGTAATGTGCTGTCATATACGAGGCGCTATGCTGAGGGCCGCACCATGGGAAATACAATTACTCCAATGTGAGTTCCGTCTCGGGCCCCGGCGGCAGAGGCCCGGACGCTGTGTGAGTGTGTGTGGCGAAATATACCCATTCGCGGGCAGATATTGGGGCCCAGTGGCGTACCACTGCTGCAGTTGGGTGGACGTGCCTCATTTTCCTTTGGTTAACAATAATGAGATTTGCGGCCTTGGAGCCTGATTTTTATTCTTCCCTCTGTGCCTCTCGCCCTGCCCGCCGTGCTCTACTGGTTGGTTGTCTTCGCGCGGAGCAGCAGAAGCAGCAACAGCAACAAACATTTTGCCGCAGCCAAGGGAGCGCATCTCTGGCATGTGTGTTGTTGGTTATGGTCCATGGTGATTCAAGCCGCACGCGGAGAGTTTCTCGGGAGACAAATGTGTGCGCTGCACTCACATGTGTGTGTGTGTGTGTGCGTGCGTGGATGTGTGCGCACGCGCCACATGGGACGTGTCCTATTGCAGGCTCTTCATGGGAGCGGAGCCGGCAGTGGTAGGCTCGTGCATCACCGCCAACTCGGCCGGCCGATGTGGAGCCGACGCACTGCGACATGTTACTGGCCGGCTGGTCATTGGGCGCAGCCGGGGCCCAGCCGGGGCCCCCGCCGGGGCGCAGCGCGCGGACTCGGGTTCAAATACCGCGCGTGGGGGTCTCAATGTGAATGCATTCCGATTTCCCACACAGCGAACCCGCATAAGTCTTTTTCTGACGCGCGCGAGCGGCGATCCCAGGCGGCGGGGCGATGGCCAGAGGCCGTTGGCTGCCGTTGGCTGCCGTTGGCGCCACTGGAGTGGACGCGGACGCGGCTGTGTTGTGAGTCCCGGCCGGAGTCGCCTGGGCGGCACGCCCCGCCACGCCCCTCCACGCCCCTCCACGCCCCGCCGCGAGGTGATTGTCCTGCCGGCTCCCAGTATCACGCCGCTGGCTGCGGTGTGCGACCGGGCCTAGCGCTCGGCTCCTGCTCCAGCAGCTCCAGTCCGGCCAGGTCTGCCCGCTCCAGCGAACGACCTCGGCTCCAGCTGGGCCGACCTGGGCCCGAGGCACAGGCTCAGCCCGCCTGGTAACCGACGAGTCGCTGTGACCTGGGGACTGTCTGTCCAGTCGGAAGTACAGCGCTCGTGGCGCCCGGCAAAGCAGGCAATCTCGGGACATCCGTGCGCGCGCGCCGGGCGAGCTGGCCTATCCTGTGCACTGCTCGGAGGCGTTTCTCACCGCTCCGCCACCGGGTACCTATGAGAGTGATGCGAGAAGGATACGTCTGTTTTGGTGTACACTGGTGAATTTGAGGGGGGGGGGGATTTTTCATTCCTTTTTTTTTTTTTGGGGGGGGGGGGGGGGTCATGAGCTTGATTTTTTGTGAACTTTTTTTTTCCAGCCGCACCCTATGTAGGCTATCGGCTGTGGGTGCCGCAGCTGCCAGGCGCGGATCAGGAGCGGCCCAAGGGAGGGGCAAAGTACCACATTTTGCCTATTTACAGGCGGAGAGGTTTCGCAGGTTGCCCACCTTTCAGGCGCCCTTCGGGCGCCGATAGGCCCGAAGGGGGGGGGGCACTTTCCCCGTGGCCCCCCCCCCTGGATCCGCGCCTGGCAGCTGCGCGTGCAGGCAGCGGGGGACACTTCGGGCCTTGCGCCATCACAAGAGCAGGAGGTCTTGCAGTTGAATGGTTTTGGCGGTGGGCGTGTCCGCGGGGGCCGCTGGCGCGCTGGCCGGAGCCCGGTTGTCGAGAGCTGTGCGCCTCGGCCGACGTCCGCCGGGCCGCGGAGCGCGGAGGTGCGCGCGGGTCTCATTGGCTCGGCGGCGGCGTGCCATTGGTGACGGCGGGGCGGAGCGGCTTCAATTGGCGTCGTCGGCGTCGTGCTGTCTTCGATGGGCGCCGGTCGGTGCGGGTCCGGGGGAAGGCGGGGAGGGGAGGGGAGGGGAGCTCCGGCCGCTGTCGTGCCGGGTCGGGCCGGGCGCACCGGGCCGGATGTCCATATCGCACGCCAACCGACTTGGCTCCAGACCATCCTCGATAGTCTGGCGCGTAATCACTGCCTGTACACTGTCGCACGCGAGGTCGCACGTTTCCGCTGTGCAATATATTTGTATAGATCGTTTTCATTTCATTTCGACAGTATGGAGATCGAAACGTATAGGGAGTAGAAAACCTCGGGTTTCCGTCCTGACGTACCTGACGAGGCGGCTTTTCGGCAGCGCTAGGCAGCGCTAGGCAGCGCTAGGCAGCGCTAGGCAGCGCTAGGCAGCGCTAGGCAGCGCCAGGCAGCGCTAGGCAGCGCTAGGCAGCGCTAGGCAGCGCTAGGCAGCGCTAGGCAGCGCTAGGCAGCGCTAGGCAGCGCTAGGCAGCGCTAGGCAGCGCTAGGCAGCGCTAGGCAGCCGCGCGCAGTGCAGCCTGTGCGGCGCTGTGCCGTCAGCCGTGACAGGAATGCCGAGCTGCCGCGAGCTGCCGTCCCGTCAAGAACTCGGCGCGGGGAGAGGAGGCCAGACTGTGGGCCCGGCGGCCCTGCGGGCTGCGGTACGACTGCCGTGGGGCCCTGGGGCCTCGGGGCATCTGCCTGGCACAGGTTTACGCGGCCAGCCAGCTGACTGGAGGGAAGCACCTTGCACGTGCACACACACATACACACCTCCGGGCACCTCTCTAGTACCGGCCACCAGCTGACTGGAGGGAAGCACCTTGCACTTGCACACACACATACACACCTCCGGGCACCTCTCCAGTACCGGCCACCAGCTGACTGGAGGGAAGCACGTTGCACGTACACACACACACACACACACACACACACACACACACACACACACACACACACACTCCGGGCACCTCTCTAGTACCGGCCACCAGCTGACTAGAGGGAAGCGCCTTGCACGTGCACACACACACACACACACACACACACACACACACACACACACACACTCCAGGCACCTCTCTAGTACCGGCCGCCCGGAAGTGAGCCGGTCATGAAAGCATAAAAGCTCGTCCCTTCCCGTCCGGTAGCCGCGGCGATTTGGGTGTCCCTGCCCAGGCCAGGACCCTAGCCCAGCCCAGGCGCCCCCCCCCCCCCCCCCCCCCCCCCCCCCCCTACCGCAGGACGTGGCTGCCTGCTGACAGCTCAGCCGATATCTGGATCAGGCCAAGGCCCGCCTGCCCGCCCTAACCGCACCCTAGCGCCGCCTGGGTCCTCGTCATCGAGTCTCGTTTGGGCCGATCCGATCTGCTCCCCGGCACGGCGGCGCGTGGCGGCGTCCCCGAGGGTCGTGGCAGGCGGCCGTTAGTGGCCGGGGTAGTTGTTGTCGACGGCTGCGATCGCATCGCCTCGCCGCGCGGACTCCATGGCGCCCACCGCCACATGCCCCGCGGTCAGGCACAGGCGCCAGCACAGGCGCCACCACTGGCGCAGCCTGGCGCCGGGGTGGGGAATCTCTCTGTAGGTCAGCGGCAGCACTCGAGCCCGCACCCTCACCGCACCGCTCACCGCTGCCTGCCGCGTATGTCGCACGTTGCACAAGACGGTCCCAAAGGCGGTCACTGCCGTGCACGGTGTGGGCCGGGCGGGTCCGAGCGCCTGCCTGCTTTGTCCCCCCTGCCCCCCCCCCCTGCCTTCCCGGCCTCTCCACCTGCCCCGCCCCGCCTGGCCCCGCCCCGCCCCCGCGCCGTCTGGGTGTAAAGCCGCGGCTGGAGTTCGCGATAACTAGGCCACGCCTGTGTTATTTTTGGGGCGGACGGTACCCCGTTAGGAGTGCGGCGACACTCGGCGTAGGTAGAGTATGCGCCAAGAATCGTGGGGCTCTGGTTTGCGGTCGGACCGGCAGACTTTGAGGCTGAGGCGAGGGGAAAGGCGGCTTCCTATTTTCGACATGACAACGTTGGTGCACAGACTCGAAGGAGAGGGTAAGGTGGTGGGGATTCAAGGCTCGGGGATTTGGGGTCGGTTTGGGGGGGGGGGGGGGCTTGGCTCTTCGCTCGGCTCCCCGCTCGGCTCGGACGGCCGTGTCCCCGGAGAGCCGCAATTCCCTTTTCCGAATTAGTGTCCGGGATGATAAAGTGACCCTTACCGCTCCGGCCTCGTGCTGCTTGTCCCTGTCCCGGGGCTGCGGGGGCCTTAGGGACAGCAGGACAGGACGCATCAAGGACCGAGCCGCTCGGGTTGCTGCCCGGAGACTATGGAGATCCATCTGAAACCGGCCTTCAATTGGTCATTACTGTCGTCTCAGCATCCGAGCCGAGCCGGGCTGCGCGACGTGGTGGACGTCCCAGGCCGTGTCGTGTCCTGGAGGCATCCTGGGGAGGCATGGGAGGCCGCGGTCGATCCCCTCGTCCCCGCTGCGGCCCCAACAGGCCCCAGCCCCGCCCCCTTTGGTCAGCTGATGGAAAGAAAGTGCTTTTCTTTGCCCGGACCGTCGTGCCGGGGCCAGGGCCAGGACGGGGGGCTGCGTGTTCGTGAGTGAGTGAGTGTGTGAGTGAGTGAGCTGTCGCCTGTCCGCCACATGGTGTCGGCCGACCACCGCCCGCCCGGCCCCAGAGTGCTGCGCGGCCGCGCGCCTTTGCCGCCATGTACGGCACCAGGCTGAGGTGAGATGCAGCCTCTCGCGCCGCCCGGTGCCTCCCCCCGACAGGCCTCGTTTCCATTTGCGGACGGCGGACGGGTAGCGCGAGCAGACACAGGCCGCTAGCCACAGGGTCAGAGGGCCACATAGTGCCCCCGGCGGGTAGGCAAGCACGCACAGCAGCCGGGAGAGGGAGAGAAAGGAAGAGAAGGAAGAGAGAGGGAGAGAGAGGGAGAGAGAGGGAGAGAGAGGGAGAGAGAGGGAGAGAGAGGGAGAGAGAGGGAGAGAGAGGGAGAGAGGGAGAGAGAGGGAGAGAGAGGGAGAGAGAGGGAGAGAGAGGGAGAGAGAGGGAGAGAGAGGGAGAGAGAGAGGAGAGAGAGGGAGAGAGAGAGGAGAGAGAGAGGGAGAGAGAGAGGAGAGAGAGAGAGAGAGAGAGAGAGAGAGAGAGAGAGAGAGAGAGAGAGAGAGAGCAAGGCGTTATTATGTCATCTATAAATACCAATGCAGGCCCCGTCGATGTGTCCATGTCCAGCGCTTGTGGTGTGGATGGAGACGGATCGCCATCGGCTTGCTTGCGTCCCGTCGTCGGGCTGGCGGGGAGCCGACCCGACCACGCATAGCCGGCGCAGACACTTGTGTGCTTTTCCAGATATATCGGAGGAATTGCGCGCATCGCCAGGCGAGATATCGACATCTCGTCCCGTCCCGTCTCATCGGGGCTCTTCGTCCGTTACGGCTGGCATGCCCTTGCCATGCTCTGCCTTACCCTACCGTGCTCAGTGCTCTCTTCTCGACGTGCAGTGCAGCACGCCGCTGGCTGCTGCTGCGGCTGCTGCGGCTGCTGGCTGCTGGTGGTGCTGGGGGAAAGCATTTAATTAGGGCTTTGCAAAGCGGCGGCTTTGTTGACAGAGAAATGCGGGCATCCGAGGACGCGACGACACTCTGCATAGCGCCGGCCTGAGAGGGCGGACGCAGCGCCCCGGCCAGGCCACAGAGCAGGCCGGACTGTCCCATGGCCGCGGGCTGCACTGTGGCCTCATGCTACCACCTGGTGCCCTTCGTCGCCTCCGCGCGCCCCATTACGCCGCTGAGGTCGTTGGCGTATGGGTCGTATCGTTCTCCCAGGATGAGTTCTTTCTAGCCAATCGATCGTCCCCCCCCCCTCCCCAACTCCAATTTCTCCCGTCCGCCAATGCGGGTAGGGCGTGACCGGGGCGAGTGGCGGTAATTTCGAACGTGACCGCCGCCCCTCGGCGTGTCGCAGTGGTGGTGGCAGCAGCAGCAGCGGGGGCAGGCAGGCCCGGCTAGGGCTGTGCGTACTGCGATGTTGTGTGGGTAAGGTGGGCCGCGTCGTATAGCGCAGGTCAAGCTGGGGTCAGCAGCGAGGTCACTGGGGACCGGGCTGGACCGACTGCCGCAGGGATTCCTCACTGCCTGGGGTGGGGTGGGGCCGGGAGAGGGAGAGAAAGAGAGAGGGAAAAATCCTTGCTCTTTCTGCGCTCTGGTACACCCTCACACCCCTTTCGGCGGGCGCTATTGGTAGGGTGAAAATAAAAAGCAATTACATCTGTTCGATTTCCCTTTTCATTTCTCAGTGGCCTCTGAGTGCCACTGCCAGGGTACCGAGGGAATGCAGGGGCGAGTGGCGCCGTAGGCAGCAGAGCACGACCACAATGGAAGCACCAGTGTGCAGCGCGAGTGAATGGTCTCTGCGCCTTGCTGCGCCGGGCTGTGCTGTGCATGTGCAAATTGACGGAGTTTTATTCCTTGTCCTCCATCGTCTGTGGGCACGTAGCTCGTAGCAGCCGAGCTGGGCTGGGCTAAGGTGGGGTTTGGGGCGAGGGCGCCGACCCTGTTCGGAAACTGCCTGCATGTCCGCGAATCTTGTATATTGTATGTTACGGTATACAAGAAACTGGATAAAGTCGACAAATTTTTTTCCATCCATTTTGTTGTGGGATATGCAAGGAAGTTTGTATGTGGTGTAGTGTAAGCGGGCCTCGTGCCGCCTATCGACGTGCCTGTGGGCCCCGGGACCGCGAGGCGGTAACGGACCGGAGCCCGGTATGTCTGCGGGCTGGGATCGGGGAGAGGAGAGGAGAGGAGGGGAGGGGAGGGGAGTAGACAAGCAGAGAGGAGAACGGATCCGTCTTCCGAAACCTTGGCCTCGCGGTGTGGGATTTGTAACAAACTGGCTCAGCTAACTCGAATATGGCTTTAAAAAAAGTGGCTGCTGCGTTTCATTCCGTGCCTAAAAGCACACACAAAAAAAAAACACGGTCATTTTCAGAAAAATAAAATGTAATTGAGTCTTTATTAAGTGTGTTATATTTTTGTGAAGTTCGTGTCCCGGTCCTGGCGGGCGGTTGCGGAGGTGGGCGGGTGGGGTATCCCTTTACGCAGCTGTTGGTTTTGGCGCTGACCTCCGACCGCCACTTTCCTTGAGTCTGCCCCGGCGCGGCTCCGTCCCTCCGTCCCTCCTCCCCTCCTTCCTCCCCCCTCCCTCCCTCCATCGCCAAGGAAATTTCGCCTGCTTATATTACGTTTAGGAATATGAGAAAGAGCAAGAGGCGTTTCCTTTCCTTTTTTGTTACGTTTTTTGCTACGTTTTTACGGCCCGGTGTCCGCAAGGTCGGCCGATTATTGGTTTACCGGGAAGGGCGGAGCCGCGGAGCGAGGGGCGGGGTTGAGGGACGGGAGGGGAGGGGAGGGGCTGTGTTGTCACGAAAGGCGAAAGACGGCAGCACGGTGGGCACCCGACCTGTCCGCGGGTTGCCATCACTGCTGACAGAAATATCTGCGGTGAAAATCCCGCGGACAATACGGACAGACACACACACACACACACACACACACACACACACACACACACACACACACACACACACAGATCCGAAAGCTATGTATGTAGTTGAAAATAATGAAGTGTGTGGGCAGACTACGCTGTGGTGTGCCCCCTTCCGTTGTTTTGAGCCTCTACCGCACGGGGGCGCGTGTCGCGTTGTGCTCGGCGCGTGGCGCATGGCGCGTGGTGCTCGGCGCGTGGCGCATGGCGCGTGGTGCCCGGCGCGTGGCATGTGTTTCGCGGGCCGTGAATCACCGTCGGATCGCTCTCTTCGCGCCGAGAGGGCGCATTGACGTGGTGGGCGCGCAGTTAGTATAGTGCTGTCCGGGCCGTGCTGTGCGCGACACCTTTACGACGGCAAAATTACGATCACCGTTCGGGCGAGCGATTGCAGTGAGCCGCGCCCCCGCCAGCCCCCGCCGGCCCCCGCCGGCCCCCGCCCGTCCGCGTATGAGCCTTCGCCACGGGACTAGAGCACCGCTATCATAATCGCTTGCATGCCCCGTCTCTCTCGCTCCCCCCGGCAGCCCCCATATCCGCCGCTGTCGCTGTCGTGCACTGTGATGAAAGTTCCCGTGACCTTGCCCATGCATAAGTCCTGCAGGCGAGCCCAACTTGGAGCGGCGGTAGCGGCGGCGGTGGCGGTGGCGGTGGCACGGCAACTTCCAAGGATTCGCCCGGATCGGCTCGGTACGGCGCGCAGCATATGCAGGACAGGAGGTCGGCAGCGCGGCTGCTCAGTCCAGCACTCAGCACCCGTCCAGCCCGACCGGCCCTAGACTCTGTCGCTTCACACACACACACACACACACACACACACACACACACACACACTCCCACACACCCCTGTGTCGGCGTGCGAAGAGTGAAGGCTGATGGCCCGATACCCAAGCCGTACAAGCGGCAGTCGGCAGGCAGCGGCAGGTTTGCTTGCGCTTTGGCCGGCGAGTTTCTCCGCCGGGGCCGCACGGTACGGCACCCCGGCACGCACCGCGCCAGCCGCACGCGGCGCCACCTGCGCCGTGCGCGTGTGCGTTTTTGAAGTTGGGGCGCGCCTTTCTAATCGGAAACGGGGTCCGGCCGGCTGCTGCGGCGGCGGCGGCGGCGGTGGTCGCCGGGTTCCCTGGCATGGCATTCATCTCTCAGCCCAACAACAACGGCTCGCCATTCGCCCTGTCAGCCGCCGCGCTCCCTCTGCCCACGTGAAGCAGCGCGGTCGCCGCGACGGATAGCGCATCGGGACTCCGAAAAGCAAAAGTGTCAAACTTGTTAATGACGGGCCGAGGAAGGCTAGCCGCTACGCGTCGGCCTGGTTTCCACGCGCTCCCCGTGTGTCCCGTGGGAGGACCGGCCTGGGCGGGCCGCGGACTGGACGGGACGGGACAGGACGCCGGTAGGGATGACGACAACGTCAGATCGGAGGCCGCGGCAGCCTGGCAGGGTAGGCCGACCCGCCACTCAGCCGTGCGCCGCGGACAGCCGTGGTGGCCTAACCAGCCGGGCGCTCTCTGATGCCAAGCAGAGGCCAGAGTGTTCTGAGTCCGGCGGGCAAAGGGCTTTCTGTTGCTCTCCCTTCTCATAAGGCCGCCATGAGTGCGAGAAAGATAGAGTCAGAAGGTGCTCTTGCTGGAGTTTTGCCCGCCCGATTGAGAACTCTGCCAGAGGCGTCGCGTCGTCGGTCTGTCGAATCAGCCTGACTAAGATATAAACTGTGCGCTTGTCGCCAGAGTTTCAAAAATTTGGGTCGCATGACCTGATGCGAACGAAATTGGGGATGAACGAGAGTGGTCGCAGTTCTCGTCGGTGTGTGATCAGTGACAATAACCCCGCCCTAAACTGTCGCAAAACGTATTTCGAAAGTTTGTTCGCTAACTTGCCCTCTTTCTGCCCACAGGAGTGACAATGCGGGAGAAGAAAGGCGGCGCCCTGAGTCGCGTGCAGAAACTCAAGAAGCGGCTGAGTCACAGCTTCGGCAGATTATGTAAGTATACTGACACCTGGCCACGCCTGGGTATGCCCTGCTTCTGCAGTGTGTTGTCGTGAGATAAACTTTCAAAGTAGGCCGTCTGGCCGGGCCGGGCGGCGGTCTAGGACGCGCGCGCTCTCGGCTGGGATTACCAACAAATCGTAATAAAAGCGTGCGGCCCTCCGTGAGGCGCGCACCGTCGTTATCTCCCGCCAGAAGTACGCCGTCCAGATTAATTAGGGGGAGATAGGACGGACGCGGGGTGGAAATATGTAAATTGCCCGATCCGGCGACAGCATAGTCGGGATCATGATTAAAAGACCGACCGCGGTTTTTACGTGCAGCGTTGACATGAGGTTTCTGTCTCGACTTGTTTTTGTAGGTGTACTTGTGTGCGGGTAGACCTGACGCCGTAAGCCGGCCAAACCCGGCTCTCGGGCGTATCTCGACACATTAAACCACAGTCATCACGGGGTCCTGCCGGACGGGACAGTCGCCCCCGCACGTGTTTGGTTATTGCAGCCGTGGCAGTGCTGCTGCATGGCCGGCCTGCAGCTGGCGCCCCCCGAAGCCGAGTTCTCGGCACGCACGTTGCACGCACGTTGCACGCACGGACGCACGGTGCTCGCACGGTGCACGCACTCTCTACCGGAGTTTGCTCGCGGCTTTGTCAGGGCCTCTAAGGACCGGCCGTAGAGGACGGCTAAAGGCCAGCGGGCCTCCTGTTTGCGGATTCCCCCCCCCCCCCCCCCTTAGCGCCTGCTGGGCAGGCAAACTCGGCTCGTGAATGCTCACGCGCGCCGTGCGGGCTGGCCTACCCTGCCAGGCGCTCCGCCAGTCCAAAGTAGTAAAATAAAGTGGGGCTGCAAGGGGGCAATCAGTTCGCGGAAAAAAAAGTTTCTGGCCGGCGGAAAAATAGCATTGTGTCATATTGCCCTCATTTTCTCTGACCCCGACGACGACTCAGATAAATGGCAGCAGTAGACTCGTGCCGCGCGGGCGAGCGCGCACGTGTGTGTGTGTGTGGGGGGGGGGGGGGGGGGGGGGGGGGGGGTTGTGGATGAGAAATAGCTCGGTACGCTGCACGGTTCGCCGCCCTGTTAGAGCTCTGTAAGCTTGTCTGTAAGGCTGGGGCCTAGCTAGCTAGTGCAGCCCCAGGTCGACACGTAATTCTATCCGACCAATCTCATTCATCCTGGATGAGATTTTCTTCTCTCTCTCTCTCCCTCTCTCCCCCTCTCCCCCTCTCTCTCTCTCTCTCCCTCTCTCCCTCTCTCCCTCTCTCTCTCTCTCTCTCTCTCTCCCTCTCTCCCTCTCTCTCCCTCTCTCTCTCTCTCCTCTCTCTCCTCCCTCTCTCTCCCTCTCTCTCTCCCTCTCTCTCTCTCTCCCTCTCTCTCTCCCTCTCCCTCTCTCTCGCTCTCTCTATCTCTCCCTCTTTCTCCCTCTCTCTCCCTCTCTCGCTCCCCCTCCCTCCCTCTGTTAGGCGATTCGTGTCGGAGGTGACGGAGTGGTGGCGGGCTGACAGAGGTCGGCTCGTTCAACAGCACGTCTCAGCAGTCTGTCCCATCCATTCCATTGCTTATTTATGACGGACCATCATCAAGGCAGGCATTTACACCGCCGTCTGCCGGCTTGTGAGCCATAGCAGCTCTGACTGGGAGTCGTGTTGTCAGGGACCAGCAGCTCACTCACGACAACATTTGCCTCAAACCTCAAACTGTTGTCGAGACGACGACAACTGGGATGCTCCGCAATCCAAGCATGGAATGAGACCCCCCCAGCGTCAATATGCGGCTGAAGCAGTGTAACGACGTTCTAAGTAGATGTCGGGGGCGTGGTCTGACACAACGTGATACTGAAATCTGTGTGACTGGTCCGACTGCAGCCCGCCTGCGCCGTGGGTTCTGTTGTGGCCGTGCCGCTGGCTCCGCTGGCTCCGCTGGCTCCGCCGGCTCGGTGATGTAATGGTGGGGGCCCAGGACCCCCCACGCATCGCCTCGCCTTCTGCTGTTCTGCCTCGTGCTCCTTTGCGCGTTATGGAGGCCGATGGATGATCCTCTATCTCGCGCCTCCGCACGCCCTTCTATAACGCCTCACCACGTGCTGACCGGGCTCTGCTCGACACCGCAACACAATGGCCGTGACATACCAATACTTATTGCAAGTAGTAATGATCAAAAAAATGTGCACATTTTTTAATTATTGCGAAAAATAGAGACATGTCAATCCCAATGCAAACCTCCTGGCCGTTGCTCCCGAACGCGACCACATCCATTACCGACTATGCGTCGTCGGGGTCGAAGCGAGAGTAAAATGAATAATGCAGTAAAGCGCAGCAGGTGAAGGAAAGTTGTCTCTAAATTCAGGAAGTGCGGAACCGGAAGGGGCACGTCGATTGAAATGGTGAAGGTTACAAGAATTGCTCTTCTCCAGCACTCTACATCCGCCCTCTGTCGGCGTCGAGTTCGCCCTTCTCCGAGGCTGGTCTAGATGGTGTGTCTTGAGCAGTCTTCGCGGAGCTCTCTGCCTCAATTTTTTTGCCCGGCGCGTACAGTCGTCAGCTCCGCGAGAGTCACAACCACCACGCAGCCTCCCCCCCCCCCTCCCTCCCTTCTCTTCACATTTTGCCCCACATTCTCCGGGTTTTGTGTCGCATGGTCGGTCCCAAGCCGGCGATAGCTGTACTTCATGGCCTGGCGTGGCAGGGCGGGGCGTAGCCCGGCGGGCGGCGGCCCTTTTCGGCCAAATACCTCTGCTGGGACGCGACCTACTACTGCCGCTGTCCCCACCACCAACCTCGCCCCCGCCACACCGAGCTACTTAGTGCCATCACGTGATTTGGGTGCGGAAGTCACCGCGGTCCTGCAAAGCGCACTTTTGTGTGTGTGTGTGTGTGTGTGTGTGTGTGTGCACGCTACGCTTTGCCGACAATGTGCCGTGAGCGAGCGGCATGGCACTCCCCCTCCTCTCACGATGACCCCGAAACCAGTCCGCGCACTGTGCGCCGAGCGGAGGCCGAAGGCGCGAGGGGGGCAGGGCAGGACAAACCGACTGAATTTCCCTCTTGCTTTTCCCATCTTTCCAACTGCATTTTTATTTTTTGTTATTTTCGCAAACTTTTTAGGCTTACAGAAAGCCCATAAACGCTTATCTTCAGCGCTCTCGCCTGATTAAGACGGCCTGCCGTGTAGCTCGCAGTGCGCTCTGGGTAAAGTGGCGTGGTGGTTGGGTGAGTTCGGCTTGGGACCGGATAGATTCGGTTTATCTAGCCAGCGAGTCACTCACAACGCCTATCGTGCGGTATACACGGTACACACGGTCCTGACCGCGGCGCCATCGTGCGAATAAGGAGGACCTTGGCCTGTAAATAGTGCCGCGACTGCTGCTGGGGGATGAATAAAAGATGCCCCCCTCCGCGGCGGCGAGCCAGCGTCTAGCGGCGCAGTTTTCTCCTCCCCCCCCCCCTCTCCCGTCTCTGTATCTCTTTCTTTCTCTCATCATCGTCTTCCATCTCCCTTGCACACAATCGCATTCTGCCCTTACGCCGCGTGGCCAGGGCCAGGGGGGCTGGGCTGGGCTCCGGCCGAGGCTCTGCCGGTGTAACTAGCTCAGCGGAGTTCATGCATATGTTAAACAAACATGTGGCCTCCACGAGAGAGAGAGAGAGAGAGAGAGAGAGAGAGAGAGAGAGAGAGAGAGAGAGAGAGAGAGAGAGAGAGAGAGAGAGAGAGAGAGAGAGAGAGAGAGAGAGAGAGAGAGAGAGAGAGAGAGAGAGAGAGAGAGAGAGAGAAGCAGAGTTCGGCATGTGCCTTTCGGTCCCTTCTGGAGAAAGGTTGTATTGGAAGGTGTTTTTTTTTTACCTTGCGCCCCCCCCCCCCCCCTTTTCGATATGGCAGGAAAGAAAATACGGAGACAAGTGGGCGTGGCCTCGGGCCTCGCTCAGGGCCTCGGCGAGGACACCGAAGGTGTCGCCCTACGCCGTTCGCTTGCGCCGTAACGGGGGATTACAGCGCCTTGCAAGGCCGCCAGATCCTTAAGGGACACTGGCGACGACCACAATGAGATCGACTTTTGTGTGTGTGTGTGTGTGTGTGTGTGTGTGTGTGTGTGTGTGAGGGAGAGAGCGAGAGAGAGAGAGAGAGAATGCGGCGGCCGCGCGCCGAGCTCCGCGCTCAGCCCCAAATTGAATAGCAGCGGCGACGAGCGCAGCAGCGCCAATCCACTTTGGCAGTTGTTCGGAAGGACACCGTCGCCGTCCTTGGCACTGGCAGTGACCCCCCGGGGCCGCGGCCCTTGAGGAGGCCCTCACCTCCGTGGCCGGCGGGGAGCAAGGGTCACTGTGTGCCGCTGCAGGGATTCGCGCACAAAACGGATCAGTGGTACGAATCAATTTTGTATTTTGTTCGTTGATTTCTGGGGAAGCAGTAAATTTAGTTTAGAAAACTTACATTTAGATCGTTTGTCTGATCCAACATAATGTTAGATGTCCCATCTAAATTTTTGATTGTCTCGAAATCAACGAGGAAAAATAATTCGGACCACTAATTTTGTTTTTGTATGGGGGGGGGGGGAACGACCACCTAAATCTGAGGTAAAGGTACGGCCAAAAAGCGTGCAAGTTGGTGGATGATTCTTCCCCCGGCAAATTTTTTCCGCCGCGCTGCAGGAAGGGCTGTGGTGTGCGATGGAACCCGGACTGGTGAACCATACCGCTCCACCTTCGTCCCCCACGCCTCGTCCTGCTGCGTTGGCTCTGGCTGTGCGCGCAGCAGCGGTGGCAGTAGCAACGGTGGTAGCAGCGGAGCAGAGCGTGTCGGCTGATGTATCCTTGTCGGCCAATAAATAGAGTGCGGAACTCGGCTCCCAAGGCCTTGGCTGTCCTGTCCTCTGTCCAGGCCAGCGGGCCGCAGCGGGCCATGGGGACATGGGGACGGCACGGCCTGGTGGCGCGGCCGCGGCATGGTCATTCATTGTGGGCCCTTATCAGGCCACTCAGAGCTAGGACGGCCGCCAGCCCTGCCTGGCCGGCGCTGGAGCTCCTGTCCTAGCCGGACGGGCGGGGCTGGCAGCAGCCCCGGTCCAGCTGCACTGCACAAAACAAGCTGGCCCGTCCCTTCACCGGCACCTTGGTTCGACAGGGGGACTTGGCCAGCTTGGCTTGCCGGCGGCGTTTGCGGGCCTGAAAAGTGCCCGATAGCAGATGTATTTGTTACGATTAAAATCGTTAACCTGAGCCCGTCCTTGTGCGCGCGACGGCCAACCCTAACCTCAAAAAACAAAAACAGACAAATTTTCATTAATCAAAAATGCGATACAAATCGAAAATTGTTGCCACCGCACGTGATTCTACGTTAAGAAAGTAGTATATCCTCCAAATTTGAAGTTTTTCTGTGAACGATAAGTCGGCGTACACACGTCCGCCCGAACGAACAAACAGTCGGCATCAGACTATAAGCCCGGCTCCTGCCGTTTCTAAAGAAACGTGTCGGGACGGGCTAAAAACACCTTGCCGTCGTGGCCTGGCCCCGCGGTATGGTGCCCGAGCTGGGTGATTTTGAGGCCGTCTGAATCCGGCGGGACAGTTCCGAGCATATAAACTCCTTTCGTCTCCGGATGCGGAGGCACAATGTCGGCCAGGAAAGCCGCAGCGCCAACGCGCTCGCGTGGGAGGCAATATGAGCGGCGAGCAGCACAACTACCTCTCCTCGCCCTCATATGGAGGCTCTGACTGGTGTCACTGTTTAGTTACCTGGCGTTCACCTTCGGTCCGACAGGGCCCGGCCCTTTCCTACACACACACACACACACACACACTTACACACACTAACTTAGCGGCGCGCCCAGCGTTCCTCTGGAGCTGGTGCATTCCTGCCCCCTACCCCTTCTCTCTCTCTCTCTCTCTCTCTCTCTCTCTCTCTCTCTCCTCTCTCTCTCTCTCTCTCCCTCTCTCCCTCTCGCCCACACCTGGCCGCCCATCACGGCGTTACCCAACGGGCCGCGCCGGGAGATGCCAGGCCACACCATCCACTGTCTACGAGAGCATTAATACGGAAAGCGGACCCGTGCCGCCGCTGCTGCTGCCGCTACTGCTGCTGCTGCTGATAATGATGATGATGGTAACGATGATGGTGATGATGATGGTGGTGGGAAACCGCTGCCGGCCGGCGCCAGTTGTCTCTGTGTGGTTTGTTTCATCTCTCGGCATCAGGACGAGAGGAGGAACAAACGCCATGTCCGGATCGGGTTGCTGACGTGTGTGCTGTGTGCTGCTCGCTGACAGGGCTACTGTTTCTTTTCGGACATCTGCATGGACCTCTGCAGCTGTAGGCGGATTGATTTTGTGTCGGGGTGGGGCTGTGCTGCGGCGGTCGGGTATGTCCTTGTGGAAATGTTTGTCGCCGTATATTTCAATTGCTTTTTGGCGCACACGACAAATTGGGGAAAGGAGAGGGGGTTGGAGAGAAGGGGGTGCGGAGGGGGTGGTGGGGCTGGGTTTAATTTAATAACTTTGGCGATTGCTTTCCACTCTCGCCGTTAGCCAAATTGGGCGCCCTGTTGTCGGAGGTATAACTTGTATTGGAAACGAACGCTCTCTGAGCGCTATAGGGAGGTCGTATAGGTCTGCCCGAGGCGGGCGGGCATGGAGAGGGGGAATTAGGATAATCTGCGCCGTGGACGACTTAGCTATCGATGCACAGTCAGAGAGCGCCCTGTTGCGGGTCTGCCTCCACCGAACCCCGTGTAGGTAGGCCGGCCCGCCGGGCGCGCGTGCGCTGCGGGTCTGCCTACCCAGCACGGCGGCCCCGTCTGCGGAGGACCGTCAGGTGGAAAGGAAGGAAGTCGGAGAGAAGAGGAAGCTGTGCTGTGTGTTGCCTGCAGGGCCGGCGCTGCCATTCACTGTTATGGTCCAGGACAACAGCTGCGGAACACGCGCCGAGGCGGGGACGTCGGCGGGGGCACCTTTCGTGCGTCATAGCGATCAGAGAGCGAAAGAGACAGACGGAGAGAGAAGGGGAGCGAGAGAGGGAGAAGGAGAAAGAGGAAAGGATAGAGACAGACGGGCGCGGACTAAGGAGGAGGTGGTCGCTGGGTCCCTGAGGCATGTGATGGCTTTGAAGTGCACGGCGCGGTGGGGAGTGGAAGGGAGCGGACAGTGCGGGAGGAGCGTTGTGGGCGGGGCAACATCAGGGCAGCATCGGGGCACCACCAGGGTACCATCGGGGGTACCATCGGGGCACCATCGGGGCACCATCGGGGCACCATCGGGGCACCATCGGGGCACCATCAGGGCACCATCAGGGCACCATCGGCCAACTCTCTATCCATCCATGCGGCGCGGCAGTCGGCTCTTTTTCGATCGGCGCGTCGGCATGGAGAAAACATCTATACTTTGGCGCTCGTCTGCCTCGTCTGCTCCATCGCCATGGAGTGGAACGTCGCTGGGCTGTCCGTGCGCCGGAGGCAGTCGGGCGTAACTGTGCGTGGAAACTTGCGAATTCCGTTACCGCGAGTTGGACCCGTGGCACGGCACAGGGCGGGGCACAGGGCGGGGCACAGGGCGGGGCTCAGGGCGGGGCCGAGGCCGTGCGTGCCGTGCCGGGCGTTGCCAGGCGTTGGTGCAGAGCGTGGGCAGTGGGCACTGTTGTGACAGGTGACGGTCGCGCGTGCAATGTGCCGGCGTCCCGGCGTGCCGGCGCTCCCCGAACTCTGTGCTGTGAGAGGTATGATGCACTCGCGTCGTCGTCCACCGTCACGCAAAAAAAAAAAAAAAAAAAACAGAAATTGTTCATCCGACTGTTTGTGCGTTGATTTAGAAACAAGCAATAAATTTAGTAGCTAGAACTAATATTTCGGTGGATCAACAAAACGAATCGTTGCGTGATACAACGGCAGAAAAGGGAGCATTTAGTAAGAATTATTTTGCTGATCTCACCAACAAAATGTTAGTTCTCGCAACTAAATGTCACGAAATCAACGAACAAATTTTAGTTTGCGACATAGTCGGAGGAAACGCCCATGACGCGGCCGTGAGCTCTCGTGTGAAAATCGACCTCGAATGTTATGATTCGTGAAAGAAAATTGACCATGGATGGGTTTTGACCAATCGTTTCATTATTAATTTCCGGATCACCGCGCAACGAAGACGCACGGCAGCGATACCTCGGCAACCTATACTGCTCGCGGCGCTGCGTGCCGTAGTCCAGCTGCATTTAGAGGGGGGGGGGGAGGAGCGGGCAGGGATTGTGGAGAGGAGGGGGGATAGCGTGTCCGGGACGGGAATGGCATTGCGCCTCCCCGCCGCCTCCCACCGCCCCCCGCCAGGCCGGCGCAGACTTGGCTGGCGTTGCCGCGCAGGTTCAAGGTAAAGCAAGTAGTGAGTGATTCACACTGAATCACCGCGCTGGAAGGCGGTGTGGTGGTAGCGGTGGCGGCGGTGGTAGCGTCGGCGGCGGTGGCAGCGTCGGCGGCGGTGGCAGCGTCGGCGGCGGTGGCAGCGGCGGCGGCGGTGGCAGCGTGGCGGCGGTGGAAGCGTGGCGGCGGTGGAAGCGTGGCGGCGGTTCGTGCGACACGCTTGGAGCTCGGCGACAGCGCCGGGCCGACACGCCGACGCACGACACCTCGGTGTGAGAGGGGCTTAGCGAACAAGAGACGGTGGCTCACTGCGCACCTGGTGACGAGACGCTGGCCCCGGCTCCCGGCCGCGGCTCCTCTGCGTGCTCGTTGGGCCAGGTCCGGGCCGGGAGCAGCCGAGAGCAGCCGAGAGCAGCCGAGAGCTGCCGCGGCTGCCGCCCCACGGTCTGCACCGCGCCTCGCCTTTTCACCGCCTTTGATGTCGTCGTCTGCTGCCGCCGGCTGCCACAGACCCGACGTGAGCTCAGCCGCGGCTCGGCTCAGCCACCGCCGCCCCAAAGTCGTTGCCTCCGACGACTGTGTGCTCGGGCCCCTGAGCCCCCCGTACGCCACCGCCTCTCCTCCCCCGCTTTCCCCCCTTTTGAGCACGCAAAGCCCAATCTCTATTTAGCTAATTAAAAGAGCCAGCGGCGGAGTGCCGCGCCGTGCCGGTGTCGCGGTCTCGCCTCCGCCGGCCTCCGCCCCCCACACACCTCTCCGCTCCGGATTCGCGACCACATC
>CM076251.1:5858748-5886248 GCA_038380765.1 Odontothrips loti
GTGTGTATTTAGCCTGAGAGCGACAGAGAGGGCTGCGGGTTTATTTTTACTCGGGCTGTACATGCGGCCCCCGCGGCCCCCAGGGCGCACGCCGGTCCATTCGGAAGCAGCAGGAACCGGCCGGATGCCGTACGGGCGCAGGAACCCCCCCCCCCGCCCCTTCCTCCCGGTTTGGCAGCCCTTCTGCACAGCGCCGGGTTCGAATCCCAGGTGTGGGTGGAGTCCATGTTTTTTTTGCCCGTCCGCTCCACGGTGTCGTGCCGCCCGGCCGTAGCTCACGTGTGGATTGTGTTGTTCATCTCTGTCTCTCTCTGTCCGCAGGTGAGTACGGCCGGACGGCACGCGGCCGGTGCGGTGAGTCACGAAGCAGGCTGAGAGGCAGGGCCGGCCTCTGGGCCGCCGTGCGTGCTGTGCTGCCTACCCTGCCGGCGCGGCCGCCTGTCTCCGCCTGCTGCTAGCGGTGCCCCCCGACTGGAACACGCCCCCGTAACGTTCTTGGAGTCCGCCCCGCCCCGCCCCGCCCCGCCGCGCGCCGGCTCCCTCCCCGGCCCCGGTCCCCGGTGGGTCCCGCCGGCTTAGTTCGCGGGTTGTGGCGCAGCAGCAGGCTTCATTATACGCGTGGTGTGGCACCCGGGCCGGGCAGGGCCGGCTCTCGGGATGCTGCTGCTGCTGTTGTTGTTCTTGTTCTTGTTGGCATTAGGGGTGCCGTAAGGGCCTGCTGTGTACGAGTGCGCCGCCGGTAATGCAGCGGTACACCTGGCGGCACCCCCGCTTCCGGAGTCTGCTAGTCTGCCTGCCCCTGCACCTGTCTGTCTGTCCGTCGGCCTATCTGTTCTCACGCGCCATCAGACAGAGCAGAGAGGGTGTAATTGAATCCCGGTTTGACACGCAATAATTTCCAAGAGGTTGTCGGAGGCCCCCCAGGATTTGGGGGGGGGGGGGCGAAAACGTGACGAATGAGGGTGCTTTGCTTTCTTGGCTGCGTTATGAAGGACACCCACCCCCGTGGCCACGGTGGGGGATGCTTGTGGGAGGGGGTTGAGGGTGCGGAGGGGGTTGGGGTGCGGAGGGGGTTGGGGTGCGGAGGGGGTTGGGGGTGGGAGGGGACGCCGCACAAACGACGTCACGCGATCTGAATCCGCGACGCTCCGGCGCCGCCGTGGCGCCAGCCGTCGTGCCGCCGAGTGCCGCGGGATGCCGGGCCGGGCGCGGCCGAGCGGTAACGGTACACTGGCGTGTGCACCTCGTTACGGGGCTGCAGCACGGCCTGGGGCCTGGCCCTTGTGGCGCGGTGTCGTGGGATGGCATGGCAGCCGACGGCGGAAGCTCGGCCTTGGCCCTCTGCCGAGGCCGAGGCCTTCGAAGCTCCTCCCCGGCTCATCTACCCCGGCCGGAGTCTTGTGTCGCTTCCGACGGCGCGCCCCCGCCAGCCCCCGCCCTCGCCCCCGGGCCTCGCCTCGCCTCGCCTCGTGCGGAAGCTCGGAGCAGAGCCCGGCACTCCGCTCCTCCCCTGTGGCTGAGGCCCGTGCTGAGGCCTGAGGGCTCGGAGGGCGGATCCTGCAGTGCGTCCCGACCCGTCCCGCGCGGCCGAACCTGACAGATCTGGGTTAGTTCCGGGGTGGGGCTGCTCACCCGGGGCCGCCGCAGTGTGCACGCGGTGTGCGTGTGTGTGCACGCGCGTGCGTGCGTGCGGTGGCCGTGCTAGGAGCTCGGCTACGTGCAGGTGCGGTGCGGACGGCGGTGCGGGACACAAACAACCCCCACCTCCCCACGGCCAAACGTTCGGCGTGCGTGTCTTTAAGACAACAAACACACCCGCGCCGCTCCTCTGCTGTGCTCCCCCGGCCGGCTGGCTGTGCCCGCTGTGCCTGTGCGTGCTCCTTGACGGATGAACCCGGCGACCAGCCTCGACACCCTGGGGGGCCCGGGCGTGCCCGGGGGCTGTCTGAGCTACCGGAGGTCTGGTCTCCCCTCGGCGTCCCCCGAGGCGGGGCGCCTCTGGCCCGGCCTTTCTGATTGAAGCCAGCCGTGCATCATATCGAACCCACCCCCGGCCGCCCCCGGCCGCCCCCGGCCGCCCCGGCCGCCCCCGGCCGCCCCCGGCCGCCCCCGGCCGCCCCCGGCCGCCCCCGCCGCCCCCGGCCGCCCCCGGCCGCCCCCGGCCGCCCCCGGCCGCCCCCGGCGCGCCCCCGTCGCACGAGTCGCATGTCACTGAGCGGGTCTCGGTTTCCTCGGCACGTACCGCTGCTGGCCGTGCTGGCCACGGGCGGCTTTAAATAAGGGGATTGCTTGGTGAGGCCTCGGCCCCTCGCCCGGTTAGGCGACATTTAGCGCAGCGCGGCGGCGTGGCGGTACGAGGAGCTGAGCTGCTCTGAGCTGCCGCCGCCGCCGGCACCGTCCATATGCATGCGGTGCGGTGCGGCACCCGCTCCGAAGCCGGTTTCCGATGCGCGGATGCAAATCCGGTCAGCCCATCCCGCTCCGTCCCGTCAGCGTCTAACCCTAAGAGTGTGGGGGCTCCGGGGCTCGCTGCTGTCTCCCCCGCCGCCCCCGGCAGCAGCAGCCCACTGTGCCATTGTTTGCCATCGGGCGCGGACTGTCGGTCGGTCAGTCGGGCCCCATCACGGAGGATTGTGTGTCCGTCCCGATTCCACGATTTTTGTGTACATCCGCCCGCCTCCCCCCGCCTCCCCCCGCTGCCGCGCCGCGAGCAGCCGCGAGCCCGACGCTTCATTCATTCGGGGAACAGAGAGCGCCGTCTGGTTCGCTGGTCTGGTCTGGTATAAACGTTCTGCTCTGCTCGCTCTGCTCTTCGAGTCGCGGAGTCGCGGCATTTTATTCAACAAGTTTTCGTGGCATGACTCTCTGGCTGGCGGGCCGCCGTGTCGCGCCGGGGGCCGGGGGGCTGGTGACCGGGGGCCGGGGACAGGGGGGCCGGGGGGCGGCGGACGGGGCTCGGGGGACGCGGGCCCTGCCGCTGCCCTGCGCGCTTTTGTGATGTCGTCACGACAAGTCGAGTAAGGGCGCCCTGTTTGAGCGCTGCAGGTAAAGGGGGTTGGGTTTTGTCTCCAATTCCATAGAGTTTCACCTCGGCTCCGGGGATGGGATAACACCCAGCATATATATATATATATATATATGTGTGTGTGTGTGTGCGCGCGCGCGTAACGGGGCACAGATTTACTGTGCATTCCCGCGGGCTTTGGCTTTCCCTCTCTGTCGCTCTTGACTTGAGACCCCTCCATTTCTGTTGCCCCCGCAGGACGACGTCCTCTCAGAGACCCGTGCCCCGCCACGGCCGCGTGGATGCCTGGGGGACGCGACAAACGTACGCTGACACTGCGCAGCAGGGGGGCCGTGCTGTGCGGGTGGGCAAGGGTGGGGGTGGGGGCGAGCTGGGGGCGGCCGAGTCCAGTTAGTGCCGGTGCGCCCGCCACGGCCCGCTCGCCAACCCCCCCCCCCCCCCCCCACCACACCCACACCCACACACCCACACACATCAGCAGGCCACAGAGCCTGCAGACTTCATAACCCCTGACCTTTTTGCTTGACGCGGTCTGCTGACGGGGTGGCGGTATATAGGCACGCGCGCGCCCTCACGCGGGGAGAGAGAGAAAGAGAGAGAGAGAGAGAGAGAGAGAGAGAGAGAGAGAGAGAGAGAGAGAGAGAGAGAGAGAGAGAGAGAGAGAGAGAGAGAGAGAGAGAGAGAGAGAGAGAGAGGGGGGGGGGGCCTTTGCTGGGCAAAGATTTCCTCCCGTTTCGGGTCTGGAGCACCCGAGCCGGGAGCCGGGTACCGACCGGGGTACCAGAGGTGAGCCCACGGCCCACGGTCCAGGCCAGTCCGCACATGGTCTGGTAGATCTGGCGGCTGTAGGCGGTACTGTCTGTATGCCCTGCCTGCGGGCTGACCCCAGACGAGTTGAGAGTTGGCCCGTGGGGGGGAAAGGAGTGGAGGGAGAGCGAAGCACGGCAAAGCACGGCGAAGCGGGGCCGGCCATTTTCTGATTGCATTGTTAGTGCGCCCTCCCCGCCACACAATGGTCTGCTTTCTCTCTCTCTCTTTCTTTCTCCCCCTTCTCTCTCTCCATATCTCTCTCTCTCTCTCTCTCTCTCTCTCTCTCTCTCTCTCTCTCTCTCTCTCTCTCTCTCTCTCTCTCTCTCTCTCTCTCTCTCTCTCTCTCTCTCTCTCTCTCTCTCACACACACTCTCTCTCTCTCTCTTCTCTCTCTCTCCCTCTCTCCGATTATTTGCCAGTAAACTTTGTGGCCGCGCTTCCTCCCGGTGTGGAACGTACTTCCGGAGCGGTAGGGGTGGGGTGGGCGCCCCCCACAGTACCCCGCCAACGCGCACGGCGCCACACGGCGCCACACGGCACACCCTGGTGCTGATGCGGGAACACTGTCCGGCCGCCCCCACCCCGCACACCCAGGCCGCACTCTAATGACCTGCGCTGGGCTCTCTGCTTCCCCCTTTCCCACCCAGTTTTTCCTCTCCGTCCCTCAGCCCCGGTTGAACGCCGATACATCGAAGTGCTCGCGACAGAATGAACTTAATGCGGACGCCCGGGCAGTACAATAGCGCCTGCTGGGTAGGCAGCCGCGGCTCGTGCAACGCATGCGTGTCGTGCGGGCTGGCCTACCCTGCCACTCGCAGGCGCTTGGCTTCGCTGCACCGTTCGCGGTGTGAGGCCGGACCGTGCCGTGCCGCACCGCGCCGCCCTGTGATGCAACGAGGTCGTCCGGATAGTGTGTCCTGGCCGCGTCGTGACCAGCGTCGTGCTGCGCGACGCCGTGACCCCCATCGGCGTGCAGCCGCCGCCCTGGCCTGGTGATTGGAGACGAGATACTGATCAGCTCGCACATCTCCACTGCCGCACGCCTTGAGAGAGCCGAGCTGGGCTAAGTGCGGACAATGCCAGGCCGGCCGACTGTGCTGTACCGCCACAACTGTGCCACTCGCTGAGCGGCAGGACGGTGACGCCACAACTGGATGAACAACATGGAAAGTCATCAAAAGTCATGGAAAAAACTATGTTCATGGAAAAGTCATGGAGACCTTTGGGTGTTCGTGGCAAAATTTAAAAATCTACACATTTTAAAATATTTTTGAAAATCTCAAGACCACCATAAAAATTTGAAAACAAAAAAAAATATGTAAACGCCAGTCATAGAAATTTGTCTAATTTTTGCCTGGGAAATCATAGAAAAGTAATGAAAAGTGATCAGGCTGCAGGGGCCAGGCGGGGAGCGCAGCGGTGTGTGACGTCATCAGCCCCCGCTGGAGATGAGGCAGCCCCAGCCCCGGCTGGCTTTGTTTAGTATGCATGGTGCGCCACGCCCCCCGGCCCTCCCGGCCGGCGCTGCCAGCGTCTTCTCTCATCTCCCTTTAATTTAACGAAAGCGCCCTATCGCTCCTGCCGTCGATCGTGTTGCGACGAACGTCCTCATGCTTCTCTGTCGCGTGTTGTGTTAGGTTCTGTCGGTTCTGACGGGTGTTTGCCGGGAGTGTCCCATGCAGTGGTCGGTGCGGAACCACCCCCCTCCCCTTCCCCCTTCCTGGAGACCCCGCTCTTGGTATGCTGGCCAGACACAGTGCGACTCCGACTTGCGGTTGCCCCACGTCCACGTCCAACCCTACTGTGCCGCTGCTGCCGCCGCCACTCCTGCTGCAGCCCCGGCCTGCTTGCGGTCTCCCCCCTCGCCGCCCCGCCTCGCCCCCTCCCCTGAAGGGTATTCCGTACCCAATGCAGCGCCCGGCCCCCGACCTGCCCCGACCACGGTCCGAACCGGGCGGGAAACTCCGCAGGGCTCCCAAATCGGGGACTCGCGACAATCGTGAACAATGAGCTGTCGGGCGCAGCGCAGCTCCTACCGCAGGTCCTGCTGCAGGTCCTTCTGCAGGTCCTTCTGCAGGTCCTACCGCAGGTCCTACCGCAGGTCCTTCTGCAGGTCCTACCGCAGGTCCTGCTGCAGGTCCTTCTGCAGGTCCTTCTGCAGGTCCTACCGCAGGTCCTACCGCAGGTCCTTCTGCAGGTCCTACCGCAGGTCCTGCTGCAGGTCCTACCGCAGGTCCTGCTGCAGGTCCTACCGCAGGTCCTACCGCAGGTCCTACTGCAGGTCCTACCGCAGGTCCTACCGCAGGTCCTACTGCAGGTCCTACTGCAGGTCCTGCTGCAGGTCCTACCGCATGTCCTACCAGGGACAGACTGGCCCGGGCGGGCTAGGTGCGAAATCCCGACCGCCCCCCCCCCCCCCCCCCCCCCCCCCCCCGGATTTAGTGCCTTCTCGGGCCCCCTGGTGGCCCACCGGGCCCCCCAAGTCGTACTTAAGGACCCTATTGCGAATCAAGTATTAAACGTAACGCTGGTAACTATGCGCGAAAGGAATACAACGAATAACGCAATGCAGAAGCCTTCGAATCGTAGAGGGTGGGTGCATCAAAAAATGGCTTCTTCAAGCATCTGCCCCTGGAAGGTAGGCAAAATCGGGCCCCCTTTCGGCCTCACCCAACCGGGCCCTTGACCCCCCCAGTCCGTCCCTGTGTCCTACCGCATGTCCTACCGCAGGTCCTACCGCAGGGCCTGCTGCAGTGCAGAGCCCGCAGAGCCCTCCGGGTCGGCCGCTAGCCCCTGTTTTGTGGACGGCGGCATTACAGCGACGGGAGCGCCCGGCGTCGACGTGGCTGGGTTTAAAACTTTGTGCGAAGTATTAACGGCGGTAATGAGTCGCCGTCACCTCCGGCCGGGGACGTCGTCGCCAGATGTCGGCGGGGCGGGCGCCGACGGGGGCCTCGGTCCTGGCATTCTGTTCTTAGTAGCCCGCCGGGATGGGGGTCTCCTGGTCTCCTCCATTCATCACAGAGGCCGATGCCGATAAGCCTCGCCCCCGAGATGACATCGACATCACGTCGCTAGACTTTGGCCCCGGCTGTATTCCGTCCGTTTTCTTCTCCGCTGCGGCCGCTCCCGTGTCCTCTGCGGTCGCCCTGCCCTCGACAACGTGTCGTCCCCGCAAAGTATTCCCAACTCCAGAAGTGATTCCCGATACGCGGTCTGACCCAGCCCGCCGCGGCCCGGCTCTGAGGGCCTCTGCGAGGACCTTGGCGTCTGGGGCGGCTGAGGACCCCGGCGTCTAGGGCAGCTGAGGACCTCGACGTCTAGAGCGGCTGAGGACCCCGGCGTCTAGGGCGGCTGAGGACCCCGGCGTCTAGGGCGGCTGAGGACCTCGGCATCTAGGGCGGCTGAGGACCCCGGTGTTTAGGGCGGCTGAGGCTGAGGACCCCGGCGTCTAGGGCAGCTGAGGACCTCGACGTCTAGAGCGGCTGAGGACGCCGGCGTCTAGGGCGGCTGAGGACCCCGGCGTCTAGGACGGCTGTGGACCTCGGCGTCTAGGGCGGCTGAGGACTCCGGCGTCTAGGGCGGCTGAGGACCCCGGCGTCTAGGGCGGCTGAGGACCCCGGCCCGCCGGCCCCGCCATGCACCGAGAGCGGCGGTCGCGCTTTTGCACCGCAAACTCGCTTCTGCTGCTGCATAATGGAGTGAGTTGCCCGCGGCCTCGGCCCCGCCCCGGCCTGCGCTGTCGGTAAGCCTAGCTGCCGGCCACCTCAGCCTCCCCCAACCCTCATCGGCCGGCGCTCTGTCGTCGTGTCCTGTCCCGCCGCTGGCCGGCACAGCACTTCCCCGCCGTGCACCGCAGTTAGTTATGCAGGCGCGGACAGCAGTGCGTTACGGCGCAAGGACAAGGCGGCCTTCATTAGTGATGATCTCACCGGGACGACGCACCGGATCAGCAGCAGCAGCAGCAGCAGCAGCAGCAGCAGCAGCAGCAGCAGCAGCAGGGCTCGCCGGTGAATGACGAGCTGCGCTGGAGGGCGAAGAAGGGCAAAGTGGCGCGCAGCACAGGGCGCCTCAAGGAGTATGGTAATCCGCCGGGCCGGTGTGAGGCGAGGGGCAACTGACCTGCACCTGCGTGGGGGCGGCGGCGGCGGCGGTGGTGGGTAATAGCCGTGCGGTAGGCCCAACCATGGCGCCAACACGGCGATAGTTATCACCAGCGCCACCTGACCAAGGTTATCGGGCTGCACTCCTACCCCCACCCCTACCCCCACCCCCTCATCGTTGTTCCTCGGTCTCCGCCGTGCCGTCCGTCTCTGTCTGTTTCGAAAGCATCCCCATTTCTTTTTCGTTCGTCGTGCGCATCCGTTCTCCCGCCTGCCCTGCCCACTAAGTCGACGGCTGGGGTGGGGGTTGGGGTGGTGTGTGATGGGGTGGGGTGGGGTGGGGGTGCTCGTGGAAAGGCTTCCGTGGTTTCCGCGCCGTCTCCGAGAGTCCCTCCTCCTCCTCCTCCTCCTCCTCCTCCTCCTCCTCCTCCTCCTCCTCCTCCTCCTCCTCCTCCTCCTCCTCCCTCTGGCCCCTTTGCCCTCTTTCGCTTTACATTTGTAGGGGGATGCGGCGCGGCTTAAATGGTAAAATAATAGGCTTTTACCTTGGCTTTACCCCTCGCGCCGCTCCGCGCCAGTCCGCCCTGTTCCTTTGAAGGGGTTGCAGTGGGGGACCGGGTCGGCACAGCGGTGTGCTTGCGGCGGATGTGCCCGGCACACACTCTCACAGTTTGCGGTCTTGTTCCCATCAAGTGCCGGAATAGGTGAGGCGAGATGAAGAATGAAACGGGGACTTTCGGAGAGCGGCGCCGCTGCGGCGGGGATTGATAACGCTGCAGAGCGGAGGAGAAACGTGAATAAGGGACGGTTGGCGAGGGACCGCGCGCCAAATATCAATGCGGCCTTTGCGGGATGGAAATTACATCGGCGCGCGTCGCAGGGCGGGCAGAGCGACCAGGCCGCCTGTATGGCAGCCGCAGAACCCCCTGGCGGAGGGGGTGTACTACTGCGTGCGTGTGTGTGCGTGTGCGAAGTCGTCCCGTGCGCCGGCAATGTGTGCGTGGTGCCCGGCTTCACTCCGGAGGGGCTCAACTTTGCATCTGAATGGTTTCTGAATATAGGCTGCCGAGTCGACCCCCCCACCCCCGCCCCCGCCCCCTCACGGGCTGACGGGGCCGAGGGCGACGGGTCGGGGGCCGCACTGCATGCCTGCCCTGCCTACAGGCAAGCCTACGGGACATGCCTCCCCGCTGCACTCCCATGAAAAAGTAAGGACGGCGTCTTAAGTCAACTGCACAAACGATATAAACTGGGTTTTAAAAAAGCAACATAAAAGAGACCAAACCTATTGTTCAACTGCACAACGAGAGTTAAGTTTACAAAACGTCGCACTGCAGGATAATTTCTTTTTTTAAAAAAAACCTTTTTTCGGACGGGTACCACGCTCGGATGCCTGGTGCCTTCGATCGGAACTCCTTTTCTGCACCCGCGCTTCTTCGCTTTCCTTATGCATACACGTATGACGGCTCCACGCCGCTCTCTCTCTCTCATTCTCTCTCCCTCTCCCGCGGTGCCGCAGTAGTATTTGTGCGCTTTATCGTTCTCTCTCCCTCCTTCCTCCCTCATACCCCCTGCGGCTCCTGCTGGCTCATCCGCGCATTTCACTTTATAGACGCCCCTCTGTTTCCCCCGACCTTTTACCTCTCTCTGTTCTGACAGTCCGATCCTCCGCCGCTCTCAACACGCCTCTCTCTCTCTCTCTCTCTCTCTCTCTCTCTCTCTCTCTCTCTCTCTCTCTCTCTCTCTCTCTCTCTCTCTCTCTCTCTCTCTCTCTCTCTCCCTCTCTCTCTCTCTCTCTCTCTCTCCCTGTCCCTCTCCCTGTCCCTCTCTCCAAGAAAAGCACCGTGCGCTCCATCCTTTTCCATCGCCAGGACGACGACTACGACGACTTGGAAACACCTGGGATCCGTCATCCCCACCGCGACATAAACAAGACACGCACGGCTGGGGGGGCTCCTCCGGTAGCTCACCGTGCCAACACTGCAACTTCTCCTCCACTCGCCGGCTAGATCCGTGCCGTGCCGCGCCGTGCCGCGCCCCATCATGCCGGCGAGAAAAGAATTTCCTTTCACTTTAACGTCTTTTATTTTCTTCGCGGGTTGTCCCGCGTTATTATGGCGGGAACAAATACCTCTCGCGTAAACTTTGTGTTGTTTCTTGCTGCTCCCTTTTTCATCCTGATCATTATCGCGGCTCTGGTAAATGGGAACATTTCTCCGTGTCATTTTTATTCATGCAGACTCCGGAGGACAGTCAACTCTGCGCGACCAAAAGCTGATGACGAGGGTGGCATTATTGCGCACAGCCCGGAAATGGTCGTCCACTCCGGGTTTTTCTCCCCTTTCGCCCGCTCTAAAAAAAAAAACTATGTCACCCCTCTCGCCTTCCTTTTTTTTCCTTTCTTTTCTTTTTTTTTCTTTCTCTGCCGCGGGTGTGTTGGACATGGCGGCGGCATCGATAGGACGGAGGCTTTTGTGCTGCGCTGCGGCCCTCCAGGGCCCTCCGACCCGCCACACGTGAAATGGTAATGAGGACATGGCGATTTCCTGCCCTTCCCCTTTACAGAGCTGCAGAGTATATCGTCATGTTTCATGTTATTTGGATTCGCACAACTTCATTGGAAACAGTGGCCGTCATTGCATATAGTGCCACACGACATATCTTTCGCACCGTGACGTCGTCCGCAAATGCGGAAAAATAATTTTACATCTTTTTTGTTGTTGTTGTGATTGTTACGTGTATGTCACGTCGTTGTCACTTTGTGTGCAAGAGGGAGACGGACGGGAATCCCGTCACCCACACTTAACGCGACGAGGGGGAGAGAGAGAGAGAGACAGAAGAGAAAAGGGGGGAGGGGGGCATTACTTTGCGTTACTGCCTCACGTGACTCGGCACGGTAACGTGCGCCAACGAGAGTCCTGTGGAAGTAATTTGAATTATTACGGCCCACACACGCATTGCATACATTTCACGGAAAAGCACACAGCGAGGGGATTCTTTTAGCGTGTTTTTTGACATTTTCTTTTTCTTTCCGGCAGCAGCATAGCCCGCCCTGCTTAGCTTGTCGCCTCTGTCCCTCTGTAAACATACTCTCTTCTTTCGCGGCGGAATGGCCTCTATGAAGCCAGTACAGACTATCGCCGTGATTTCCCCTCTGGGTGCAATTTCCACTCATCCCGGTTGTTTTATTGTGTTGCTCGGAGCCGCGGGAGCGGGCCGGGGGCGGGCCGGGGGCGGGCCGGGGGCGGCGCGGCCCCGACATGCCGCAACACCCCGTCCTGCTGCATCCTCGCAGCCTCCTCAGAGGCCCCCCTCACTGTTATATAAACAATTTGCAATGTCATTTGTTTCGGAGGAGGGGAGGGGGCTGCAAACGGGAAGATATTGCCGTCCACCCCGTGGCCCTCCCCGCCCCTCTTGGGTCTCCACAGCGGGCCCACGGGCGGGCCCTCCGCTGCGCGCAAACGTAAATGGATATCGATCATTCAACTTGTTTATCGTTTACTTCCCTTCTCACTCCCATGCGCCGCGTGCCATGCGCCGCGTGCCATGCGCCGCGTGCCATGCGCCGCGTGCCATGCGCCGCGTGCCATGCGCCGCGTGCCATGCGCCGCGCGCTGCCATTCCTCATAGGACCACGCCACGTCACGCCACGGCTTCCATCACTCAATCAGGGCAGCAGCAGGGCGCGCGTCTTAACGTCGGACGGAGAGGCGTCGTGTCTGTGTGTGTGTGTTTGTGTGTGTGTGTGTAAGTGCGAGGGAGACGGAGAGAGAATACTGAAATAGAAAGGGAGGCAGGAGCGGCAGCGGCGACGCGACGTGTCAAGCAGAGAGAGAGAGAGAGAGAGAGAGAGAGAGAGAGAGAGAGAGAGAGAGAGAGAGAGAGAGAGAGAGAGAGAGAGAGAGAGAGAGAGAGAGAGAGAGAGAGAGAGAGAGAGGGGGGGGAGACAGAGAGAGAGAGAGAATCGCCCTTATTAAAATTGGATGTAAAAATAAACTTCCGATGATTGGAGAGGAGACGCTGCGGTGGTGTGGTGTGACCACTGACTTTGTGTGGTGTGGGATCGGCTGGGCCGCGCTGGTCCCGCCGTGGACCCTGGTGTGTGCAGCGCTGCCCTCCCTGCTGCCCCGGCCCCGGCCCCGCGGGGGGCGGCTGAGCCGAGGCCGACGGGCGGCTGGGAGACGACCGGCTATCGGGGCGGGGCCCCAGAGGCTACTTCTGTGGCCCATCCCGGCCCGGCCCCTCGGTAAAAGGGAAGGGGGGACAACGTGCGCGTTCAAGTGTGTGCGCTGCGCGAGGATCAAGCGGCGCGATCGTACCGAGACGGGACGGATGGGCCGGTCGTGGTCTCCGCGGGGGGCGGAGCGGGCGGAGGGTGCGGAGCGGGCGGAGCGGGCGGAGCCGTGATCCGGGCGGAGTCCGGGGACAAGTGAACGGTCTGGTCCGGTCCGACGATGATGCCACGCCGGAGCAGTTACCGCCATTGTGTTGTGAGCCATGCCCGGCCGTGCCCGGCTGTGCCGCACACCCCCACCCCTCTCTCCCCCACTTCGCGACTTTGTGGTCCCTGAGCCCCTGAGACACCACCCCCCTTCGCATTCAAATCCCTTTGTTTGAAGGAACTGCTCTTCTTCTTTTCCCGTCCTCCTCGACGGCGCCTTTTGTTGGGATGAGGGAGAGAGAGGGTCTTAGTAGTTTCTCATCTTCCCTATTTTTTTCCAGCAGGAAGGGCGGTGATTTTTCTCTTCTCCCCGTCTCTGGGTGCCTCTCTCGCTCTCTCTCTCTCTCCCTCTCTCTCTCTCTCTCTCTCTCTCTCTCTCTCTCTCTCTCTCTCTCTCTCTCTCTCTCTCTCTCTCTCTCTCTCTCTCTCTCTCTCTCTCTCTCTCTCTCTCTCTCTCTCTCTCTCGCTGGTCATCCATGTGAAGTGTGTGTACGAGTGAGAGAGACGCCCGCTTTGCAGCGCGGCAGCGCGCCTGTAAGTCGGCGCTGGGCCGTCCCGCCGCGCGCGCCCGCCGGGTGGGTTGCCTATCCCGCCGCTTGCAGGGGCCATGGACCAAGTCTGCCGGAGGGCTCGCTCTGCCTTGTCTTACTGCCGCCAGCTTCAGCCTCTGCGCTGTGCTGGCAAGCGAGTCGACATCCAACCTTCGTTTTAAAAGTCTCTGTACAATGGCACAAAAGTCCAGAATCAAGATCTGAAGAAGAAAGAAATGTTGGGAAAAAAATGAAGAAAATTCAAGAGGCAAGTTCAGGACGAAACGAATTTAGGACAGCAGTGTGTTAGGGCCAACCTGGCCACGCGGACCGCAGCCTGCTCCTTCCTCTCCCCTCCGATCTCAATTGAATGTGGTTGTGTGTGGAGGTGGGGGAAAGGGGGGGGGCGGAACAGGACTAGGCCAGGCTAGGGTCTCCGGGTCCGAGCCTCCGGGCCTCTTTCCTCCTGCAGATGAGACTTTATTGCAGCAGCGGGGGTCCTGGTTGCTGGCTGCCGCCCTGCCGCCCTGACACCTACATTGCGGTCGCGCAGGCGGGCGCGGGACCCCAGCGCCCAGCGCTCCCCGGGAGGCGCGGAATTAAGGCCTTTGCAAATCCTCCCGGCCCGAAACTGGGCCACGCGGCGCCTCGGCCAAAAGACCCCGATAAAGTCACGCGGCGTGCCGATTCCCAAACTTCTGTTCCTTTCCAAAGTGTACCGCGGAGTTAATGGACATGTTGAATGGATTCGGGTCTACTCCCTGTCGTCCGCGCCGCGCCGGCCGACCAGTGTCGGGCCGGACTTCCTCCTCAGTCTCCGAGGCCATGCGGCTTAGGACCTGGGGCCGCCTGGGGCCCTGAACCCACCGGCGGCCCCGCCCCACCCCGCCCTGGGATTTGCCTCCCACCTCTTCCCCCTCGGCGCGAGTGTCGGGCGAAAACGCCCGCCCTTTCGTCTTCGTTAAAACTTGTTCTCGCGGCCGGCCGCGTGCGGGGCGGGGCGTGGAGGGGTGAGAGGTGTAGGGAGGTGGGGCGGGGCGGAGGGCCGCAGGGGTGAGGGGTGTAGGGAGGTGGGGCGGGGAGGAGGGCCGCAGGGGTGAGGGGTGTAGGGAGGTGGGGCGGGGAGGAGGGCCGCAGGGGTGATGGGGTGGGGATTCTCGCTACGCCACTTTGGCCGCAATAGGGGACGCAAAATGGAACGCAGCGGCGTTGGGCTGCCCTGGACCGGCCCGGACGGGCGCCCCCCCCCCCTCCCCTTTTCCTAATGAAGAAGTTTATGAACGTTTAGGAATAATTTCATCACCATTATTCTCGTTTGCTGCTCGCACCAGCGGAGGGAAAGAGAGAGACACAGAGAGACAGAGCGAGATAGAGGAAATGGGATTTACAGCACGCGACACGCCATCCGACTGAGGCTTACTCGGTTCCTATTCATCTGCCGGGCGGGGTGTACTCGGACTCGACAGAAAACTGGCGTCGTCCGTATCAGCCCTTGTCTCCAAAATATGGACATGTGTACCCATTCGGATGCTGCCAGCCACGGGCCGTGTGCTGTGCTCCGCGCGATAACGAAGCGTACACATGTGTGGGCGCTCCCCGACAAAACCAGATGCAAAACCAGCGGAGTGCCACGGTTGACACGCACGCAGGCACACACGTAGGCATGCACGCAGGCACGCGCGCCCGTTCGGCGGCGTCGAGTGGTGTCACCGGCAGCGGTGGCGGCCGCCCCTCCGTCCCTCCTCCCCTACCCTTCCCCGTCGGCTTCGCTCCAGTGCGCTCCGTTAGGCCCGTGTTTTTGCTATGTTTCCGTGTTCCAGGTGAGTGGGGCGTCCTCATGAGCCGAGTGGCGTACGCGAATACCTGACATGACCCTCATCATGAAACAAAAAAATAAATTTTAAAAAGATGGTTGAGGGAAAATAAATGTGACATGCAGACGTTTTTGAGATGCCGGCGCTGCCATCCGGCGGTCGCGCGCCCCGTGTGTGACTCTCTCGCTACCCTCCCCCGCATAGAGACATTTACGCGGTCGCAGGGGGAAAAAATGGAAGAAAGGGAGGAGCGCGGGAGGCGGCCGGTCTGGGCTCCGCTCGGCTCGGCTCCCTGGAAACTGTGAATACGACAGTGGATCCCTGCTTCACCGCTCCACGCACCGCCCTCCTCTCCTCCTGCACCGCCCGGCCCGCGGCGCGGCGTACGCGCGCGCGCGGGAAAAATCTGAATATTTTATCGAGGATCGTGGTGCTTGTAGAGATGGGGTGAGGAGAGGGGGGGGGGGCAACGCTTAAACCAGCGTGCGCACGGCACGGGGGCCTGGGCTGGGGCTGTCGGCCGTCGTCACCGGCGACACAAACACTTGGCTCTGTCTCTGTCTCTTTCCCTGTCTCTGTCCCACCCCGTACTGTCCGCGGTCCGGCCCGGGCAGAGGAGAGCTGCGGCCGGAAGTGACTGCATTATTCAAAGTCTTTAATTAGCCGGGTCTTTTGTTCGTCGCGTCGCGCGGGTGAGAATTAAGTGTGCGAAAGAGAGGGAGTGGAGGAAGGGCTGGGCCCGCGTTTCTCTCTCCCTCTCATTCTGGAATTCCCGTCGCACCGTATGGCTCCGGCAATGCCCTGTCTGAATCGCTCTCATTTGAATTTTCAACCGATTCCCGCCTATAACGCCCCACTCTCCTGCCCTGCGCTGCTGCTGTTATCGGGTCTCTCCCCCCCCCCCCCTCGCGGAACTATGGCAATTTCATTGGGTCCTCTCTACCCTCCTCCCCGCATACCGTCGCGGCCCGGCCGCCGCTGTTTCGCTATTTAGTCGGTCCCGGCGGCTCGCAGCGTCGGGCGACCGAATTTCCCACCCGGAATGGAAGTCTGCGGGATGCACGCTTTAAAAGTAGTGATTAGTTGTCCCAACTGATTCTTCCGTTGATTTTGGGACAAGCCATGTTATTACTTTTGCTCAAGCAACGAAGTTTTTCTGACCCAACGAAATGTTAGTTTTCTCTACAAAATTTTTGCTTGTCCCGAAAACCAAGAACTAACGAGGAATCATTCCCCTTCCCCCTCCATCCGGCAGCGAGGAAGTTCATCACGGCCCCGACGTTAAGTCGGTCTGTTTAATGAAGACGGCGATATTACTTGTCGTACGTATCGTCGTGATATAATAGATTTAGATCATCGCTAGGCCTCTCCCGCGGCGGGCGAAAACCGTCCCTAAAAGCGGATGCACCGTTCCCCTTTTATTTCACTCTCTTTTATTTTCAATCGAGCGCGCTGGAAACAGAATGAGCGCAATTGCAGAAATGGGCGATAGCGCTTTTTTGTTGTTGTTGCTTGTTGCTGTCAAAGTCAGGCGCGGCCGCGACGGCTCAGCTGGACGGGGCGTAGGAACAGAGAGCCTGCTTCGACCCCTCCCTCCAGTGTCGTCTGTCGCAGGTGACCTTCTCGGTCAAGGTCGAGTGGAAGAGTCTATGCGGCACGAGGTAACCTCGCTACCCCTCCCTACCTCTCTCCTCTCTCTCTCTCTCTCTCTCTCTCTCTCTCTCTCTCTCTCTCTCTCTCTCTCTCTCTCTCTCTCTCTCTCTCTCTCTCTCTCTCTCTCTCTCTCTCTCTCTCTCTCTCTCTCTCTCTCTCTCTCTCTCTCTCTCTCTCTCTCTCTCTCTCTCTCTTCTCTCTCTCTCTCTCTCTCTCTCTCTCTCTCTCTCTCTCTCTCTCTCCCTCCCTCCCTCTCTCTCCTGCGACCTCTATGCACTGCCAGCGCGCCCTTGTTTCCATCCAGCGCGTTCTAATGGACGCGTTGTCGTATCCTTTCATAGCGCCGTTCTCCGTTGGAGCTGTCACGGGGCGGCCGGGGGCGGGTGGACCTCGGGGTGGACGGTGTTGGGCCGCCGCTGTGACGCCGGCCGTGCTGAACGGGATGGTCAGTGACAAGGACGCAGAACGGGAGGGTAGGAAAAGTGAAAGGGAAAAGGGGGGGGGGGGTCAGAGAGGTTGGGGCCGCGGCGGCAGTTACGTTGATGGCCCTATCATGTGGCGTATCCACCCTCGCTCTCAGGGTGGTGCGCGGTGCGGGTTCCGGCCCGGATCGGCCGAGCCCCCTGATGGCCTGCTATCGCCGCCCGCTCCTCACGCGAGGCAGGACTAATTGTCGTTCTCCCCGGGCAGCCGGCGGCAGCCAGCGGCAGCCAGCGGCAGCCCTAAGCGGATCCCTCCTGGTGGCGGATAGCGGGGCCTATTCCAGCAGCGGCCGAGGGGCACCGAAGGGCCGGCTGAAGAACAAACTAAGCTCGTAAGCAGCGGGGGCCGGGCCGGGCCGGGCTCCCGCTCTATCTCACTTAGCCGCGGGTATCGGATAATGGCGGTGCCGGCCGGGTGGCTGCGGGACGGGGTCAGGGCGAGGGCACCACGCCCTGGGAGGGCCGTGCTGTACGTCCCGTCATACTGTCATCCCCCCGGCGGGTAGCGCCGCAGAGCGGGCCTGGCGGGCCGCCGCTGCTGCCAGCGCGGTGATGCCCGGAGAGCTGGTTAGTTAGTTTGTGAAACATTAAGCAGCCATGGGCCCGGACAGCTGCAGCACCAGCCGTGGTATGGCACCGAGCCGGCCGGGCTGGGCTGCCATGGGCTGCCATGGGCCCCGAGGTGCGGCGATATTCCCAGGCAGGCCCTGCCCTTCCTGCCAACGTCCTTTTTGGCAGCAGGGTCTCATGAATTAACTTTGGGGTTTGGTCCTGACCTCCGGCCAGCTGCAGCGGGCACGCTCTCCTCCGAGCCACCCCCGCTGCTGCTGCTGCTGCTGCTGCTGCTGCTGCTGCTGCTGCTGCTGCTGCTGCTGCTGCTGCTGCTGCTGCTGCTGCTGCTGCTGCTGCTGCTGCTGCTGCTGCTGCTGCTGCTGCTGCTGCTGCTGCCGCCGGTGCCGCTGCCGCTACCGCTTCTCATTTCGCAGTCAGAGGGAGTGCCGATTCAAATGCGAAAAGTAATACCGGCATGAATATCGACTTTCTGGCAGGGTAAACAGTTTTTACGCTATCATTTTAAAGTGGCTGATTTTTCATACGAATGCACTCAGACCGTTGGCAACCAGCGAATCTACTCGGTTTCTTTGCTGGTCCATTAAGTATAGCCATCATGGCCGGGGTTATTGCCGTGTTGACGTAATGATATTGGTCGCTGGAGCGGCTGGAGAAGGCTGCTTGCCAGTGGCTTGCGAGCTGACGGGGCACGACGGAGCCCCGCTGGTCCTCATTATTTCATTCTGGAGGGTGGCCGTGACGCGCCGCCAGCTCATCGCAGATTCACCACTGGACCAGAGGGCATCGCAGAGTCCGCGGCGAATGCCATCCCTCCGATGGCAATCGCGGGCAGCGAGAGGAAATATTTCGCGGGGAGAAAAATGTGCGATATTTCTTGTTTGGTTTTAACGAGCATCGCGGGTGCAGCGGGGCCATCATATAGCATCTCCGGCTTCTTTGCTTCTCATTGAGGCTGTGCGCGCGCTTCCCTGCGGCCTCCGGGCGCCTCCGGTTGAGATCCTCAGGGTGCCTCCGGGCAACTGAAGAGGCAGGGAATGCTCGCTGGAGTGCACTGCTGTGCTCTGGGCCAATCCAACCTGCCATGGTTCTCTTCCTCCCTCTCTCAACCCGCCTCTCGAGAGGTTGGCGTAGGTTAGGGTAGCGAGAAAAGTAGGGCAAGCTTTTGTTATATCGGGTAGCAAAAGCCCCGAGTGTCTGGGTTCCTCGCCTCGCGTTGACTTGACTGGAGTCCACAGGTCGCGGAGCCGCGGTGCTGCTGCTGCCCTGTGAGGCCCTATGAGGCTCCGCATGCACCTGCCCCGGTCCCACGGGGTCCCTCGGGGTCCCGGCCCGGCCCGTGCCGGCGCTGCTAGCCAGTGGTGATTGATCGTGGTGCGGGGATTGCGAACCGCCGGCCGGGCATCCGGGAATCCCAGCTGCTGCCTGCGCGATGACAGCAGTTCACAAAGGGGTGAATTATTATTTGTCGTACTCATGTAGAAGTGGGTGCTGCACGCGGGAGGGATGAGCCATGGATGAGCGGACTTGGTCTGCCGCCAGGATCGGATCGGCAGCCTTTCGGCTAGTGTTCTGCATCGGGCGGCCTGGCACGGCAAAGCTACGACCGAGCGTCGTCTGTCTCTCTCTCGCACTCACTAGGTTCTTACGAATGGACAGAGACAGAAGATTTCGGTTATGGGCCATGACCGAGCCAAGCCCGGCTATGTCCGCCCGATGCAGAACACTAATCGGGGCTGCTCGCCGAGGTTCTCCGTGCCGTGCAGGGTCAGCGTTGGTCGCGCCAATCAGCCGGTGACAGTCCGCGATGGCGGCGGCGGGGGTGGCGGCGGCTCCATCAGCATAGGCCAGGGCGCATCCCTTACAAAGAATAAATAGGACGCTTTTCTGGCCCGAAGAGGACGCCCGGAGGACGCTCCTTTGATTTTGCCGATGCCGACAAGAGCTCCTAGGTCGCCATTGGTACCTACTGCCGGTGGGACTAGGTCGCTTTAGACTACCTTGTGCAGGACCTAGAACTCTTTTGTGTGCCGCACATGCCGTACTAGTGCGCTGACTAGGACGCTCCCGAACGTACTTGGTGGTTTAGTACACTCCACGGGTAGTTCAAGGTCGTTAATTGATAGTTGTTAGTGAGTCCAAGTGCTCACTGTGATGCCCCGAGGTAAAGCGCACACCCCGAGGCCACCAAGGGCGCTTTTTGTGAGCATCACTCATGACTACTTGCACTCTATCAGGTAGCTTGTCTACAAACATATACGGAAGTGACTATCATCATATTGTGGTACTTGCAAATATTTCAAGTTCAATGAACAACAAATTTTGCTTGAGGCGCGCACCTTTCGACGTCGACGGGCGGGAGAAGGCGGGGAGGGGTGTAGGGGAGGGGGACGCCGGTCGCATAACCTCCACAATTTTGAACTTGAGGTAGTGCAAAATGGATCGCGATAGGAGTCGCCTATCATTGTGTTTCTTGTCGTCAAGTTCAACGCCAGCCAGACACCTAGCATATTTTCTAATTCGCTGCCCAGGCGACACCTCATCTCCCTTGCTCCGAAGATGTGCCAAGCTGAACTGCAAGCTACCGTACAGTTAAGGAACGCACTGTGTACCTGTTTGTCATGCGTGTTCATGTGCATATTTGAAATAAATTGTGTGTGAAATGCAAAGTGTTGGTACTGTATGTTACCCACACCCATGCACGCACACCGCTTGCCAGGGCAAGCAAACCAAAGAATGCGTCCTAGGACGTTTTTGGTGCACCTCGTTTGTTTGATACCTTTTGGAGCCCTAGTCTCGCGCACTGAACGCGCCCTGGTACCCCACGTCCAGCAGCGATCCAAGGACGCTCGGGAGGGCGCTTTTTGGTACATTTTAAACCTGCGTGCGCCCTAGGCCTCTTGCCAAAAGCGGACCGAAGAGAAACTTTTTATTGAGGCCAACAGCTCCGGACAAGCGGAGCTTCCGATCCGAACACTGCGGTGTGCTTCACGGGAAGGGGGCGCGGCCGGGACGCAGTCCGCTTTGGTGATCCCACAGCGGTCGAGAGTCGTGAAGGATGAGGGGAATAAACAGCGGCAGACGGAGACAGCGGGAGAGACGGACGGCTGCACCGCGGACGCCGAGCTGTCTGCAGCAGCCGCTCCAGCCGTTTTTGTTTCCGACTCACTTCTCGCTGCTTCTGCCTGAGTTGCTCGCCCTCGTCTTTGCTGTCATATATTCCTATTATGGCCCTGAGCACCGCGGGGCCCCGGGCGCGCGGGGTGTTAAAAACTCGGTGGGAATACTTTGGAGAGGTGTTTGCTGCGCAGCGCGCCCGCCGGCTTGTCTGTCAGGAGGGGCGGGCTGGTGGGCTCCCCCCGCAGGCACATCGCGGCCTTTGTTGTCGCGTCGAGAGTGACACCGGAAGTGGCGACTCTTTTCACACAGAAGTCGCTGAGAAGCGGGAGAATGAAAAGGGAGAAAAGAAGAAATGGAGACCAGGAGGGGGCAGGGGTAGGCCGTGCCTCCCACGGGGACGACGGGGTGGTGAGCGGTCCGGGTGCAGAGAGTGCAGAGGAGAGGATCAGCCAGGAAGGAGGGCAAGCGGGGATGCCCGGCCACCTAAAGTCCCTATCGACCTCTTTGCCATTTTCTCGGCTCTGAGCCGGTCGGCTGGCCCTGCATGGCTGCGGGGGGGGGGGGGGGCGTGGCTGGGACACGGCTGGAACCGACGGCCACATGAACGAGTCGGCCTACTTTTTGATACAAACGAGACCCCGAACGCCTCCCTGGTGGCGCCGTGCCGCGGGCGGCGACTCCCCCGCCCCTACCCCCACCCCTATCCCCACCCCTACCCCCACCCCTTCCCCCACCCCTACCCCCACCCCTACCCCCACCCCGACCCCCACCCCTATACCCCCACCGGGGCCGCAGCCGTGTGTTAGAACCGGCAGCCGCAGAGCGCGGGGCCGCAGGGGAGCGCTTCTGCCCGGCCAGAGGCGAGAGATCGCGTGCGAGGCGAGGCGGTGCGAAGGACGCCAAGTCCGGACGGTCCGGGATCTCAACTCGACCAACCTGAGGAGGCGTGGCCCACACCGGCACCGGGGGCCGTCGGGTCCTTACCGGCCGCTCTGCGAGCACCACCCAATTTATCGCCCGTAGCCGGGGCATAAACCACCACGTTCTGCCGATTTTCTTGCAGCATCGGCGTCCCCCCGAGGGGCCCGCATGAACACGGCAGGGGGCCCCCAGCGGGGGCGGCACAGTTGCAGGGAGGGGAGGATGCAGTGCGCTCATAAGCACGGGGGAGGGGGGTGCCCTTGGCTGAGGTCGACTAGGAAGCGGAATTTGGGGGAGATTAGGCCCCGTGCAGGCAGCCCCCGCCCCTCCCTACCGGTACCTGCTGCCAGATAACCGACCAGAGCCTGACATTCTGATGGCCCCGCTGGGGATGTGGGGAGGGGAGGGGAGGGGGCCGGCCCGGGCCCTCCCCTCGTCTCCACCCCCACGTCGATTCCGCCTCATTTCAGTATTGGCAACACTTGTGAGATGCGAGCAGCCCGCTCGGAGGCGCGCGCATATAAATTCACTGGCCTCGGAGGCTGCCGCTGCTCTTGCTGCGCTCAAGTTCGCCAAGATCAAGAGGGAGAGAGGCTGAGAGGGGTTGCAGCCATCTCGCGTGTGCAGTTTCCATATATCCTCCGTGTTCACGACGCAGCCATGCCTACATTATCCGCTAGCGTAGTGTGCTCGACATTTTGCCAGGTTCACGTAACGTACGCGCAGCTCTCCAAGGAGTCCTTCAAATTATCATTTTTAATTTTTGAAAAGTCATCTCCGTGGTTGTGGTGGGACAACCGTATCGCTGTTTTCCACAGTAGTTTGTACAACGGTGCTCCGATCCCCCGCTGCCGGGGCAGCGCTGCTTGCGCCTGTGGTGTCTGTGCTTGGTTATAAATGATTTATGCCCCGGCTCTACGCCGCCCTGCGCCGCTCTGCGCCGCTCTGCGCCCTGCACCGCCTAGCGGTCGGGTCAGCGCGTCGGTTCCCACAGGACCCCTGGACCCCTAAATCATCGGGTTGACGTATCTGTGTCACGGGTTGACAGCTGGGGAGCAGTGGGAAACATCAACTTTGGTGGCGGGCTGGCCCCCAAAAATATATTATAAAAAAAAATACACTGAAACAAAAGATTTGCGATGACTCCGAAACTTAAATTTCGCTCTTTGTTTCCAGCCATCTCCAAGGAGGACTCGGACCATTCGAACCGAGGTGCCAAGCTGCCTTTCAACGGCTACAGCGATGAGTTCCTGGACCGCCTGGAGCCCAACGGCAACATCCCCAACGAGAAGGACTGCAGATACGGTAAGTTCCGCTTCGCTTCGCTCCGAGCCGCCCCGAGCCCCTGTGGGAGCGAGGATAGGCCACCCGTCGGACCGCTGTGCGCGGCGGCCGGCCTATGCTCTCACCGTCAGGCGCCGTCCTCTTGCAGCAGACGGCTTCGGCAGCGCTGCCGTGTTGCAGTGCAAGAGTGCGAGCGTCGGAAAGCATCTGCTCTTTCTTCTCTTATTTCTCAAAAGTAGTGGAATGATCCAAACGGGGGAGCAGGTTGCAGATGGCGTGCACGCTTATGTACTGGCAGGCGTGTGCAAATCGCATTGAAATGCGCCCGAGCCTGCGCGACGGAGGATTTGGTCGGTGTTCATGGGAGTTTGCGTAATTGTATTTGCATATACTGCGACAAAAAAATGGCCACCTTTTTTCAGAATACATAATAAAACTGGCCGCCGTGGGTTTATTCATTCCGCCCAACGAATCAGCCTACTGTGAGTACCTGCGACAGAGTGCTGTGTCGCATTGCACTGCATGGGTTGGAGAGAGAGAGAGAGAGAGAGAGAGAGAGAGAGAGAGAGAGAGAGAGAGAGAGAGAGAGAGAGAGAGAGAGAGAGAGAGAGAGAGAGAGAGAGAGAACTCCTTAGTGTCGCTCCCATAATTACGGCCCTGTCGTCTGCTTTGATCTATCTACACGGGCGCGCGTGTTGTAAGAGGAAGAGAGACACAGGCGCTGTGTGATGTGTGGGCTGGGATTAGTATGAAGCCCCGCCCGGGCTACGCAGCCATTTGTAGCACTTCTCCCATTACGGCGCATGGCTGATGAATTCATGCCGGGCTGTTGGTAGTCAGCCCCCGCCCGTCCGTTACGCAGTTTGTGTCGATACGTAACTAAGCCATGGAAAGGCCTGTCCACTACCTCTCCACTGGGAATCGAACTCAGGCCTACTACTTGCTGGGCGGGTGCGCTGACCACTACACTACAGCGGGGTTGCTTCCTCGGTGGAGGTTCCGGGCGCTGACTCTATGGCTGCGGTGTCGCCGCACCGCCATGCCATATAATATCCCTTTGCAAGGCGCTTTGCTTTTCGGACTGTTTGCGCGCGTTATTTATTCCCGGGGAGAAAGTTTCCTCCTTGGGAAGCTTTATTGCATCGTGCGCAGGCGGCCGGGCCGGGGCCGGGGCATGTTTGTGAGCGCGGTTTACACGCTCGTTGCCCCCGCGGGTCCCGCAGGGGGTCCCGCAGGGGGTCCCGCAGGGGGTCCCGCCAAGGGTGGTGGTGGAGGGCGACATTCCAGCGGAGTACCTGCCTGCATATTAAACGTCAGAACGACCACGTTTTCGGCGGGATATCTCAGGGCTGGCAGAAAAAGCAGGACAGCGGGGGCGAGGAAAACCAAGGATCAGGTTTTAGATACCGACTGAGGAATAACAAAAAGGTTTTTCGTCTTTTACTTGTCCTAGTCCTTCCTAGCAGTGTTAATGTGTTCCGTTTGTGGGTGTGGGTGTTTCTTCCCTTTTTTGTCTTGGAGCTGGACCATGGCCGCGTCGTTGGGGTCGATCGGTTATGGGGCGACTCTTGCGAGTGTACAGGAAGCTGGTGCGCTGCGCTCGACTGCGCCCCGCCCCGCCCTGCCACACCCCGCCACGCCACGCCACCCCCGGCGCGCTGTAAATCTTGGCAAACACGCTCAGTGCACACTGCATCTCCGGCACGGCCCCGGCACGGTTCCGGCACAACCCCGGCACGGCCCCGGCTGTGGGGTGGGGTCACGGCGGCGGGCGGGGACACTGTCCGGCCTGTCAGGGCCACGCCGCCAGCCAGGCCAGACTGGGCCAGACGGCGACGATGACAGCCGGGGCCGGGGCGGAGATGGCCACTGTGTCTCTCTCAGTAAGCCCAGCCCTGGGTTTGGGCGCCTCCCGCCTCCTGGCAGCACGCTAGCACTGAGCCGGCCCGTGGACACTCTCTCTCTCCCTCTCTCTCTCTCTCTCTCTCTCTCTCTCTCTCTCTCTCTCTCTCTCTCTCTCTCTCTCTCTCTCTCTCTCTCTCTCTCTCTCTCTCTCTCTCTCCCCTCTCTCTCTCTCTCTCTCTCTCTCTCTCTCTCTCTCTCTCTCTCTCTCTCTCTCTCTCTCTCTCTCTCTCTCTCTCTGTGCGTGTGCGTGTTTGCGCGCCAGTTCCTCTCTCGCGCGCGTTCGCGTAGGAAGGCCGAGGAAGGCCAGGCGGGCGGTGTGGGGGGCGGGCGCCGGCGCCCTCTCTACTCCTCCTCCTCCCCCCCCCCCCCCCCTCCGCCTTTCTCCTCTTACTCCCTCCTCCTGCTCGCGCGGCCAGCAAAGTCGACTTCCTCGGCGCTGTGCCCGCCTGGTGGCGCCGGTCACAACGCTGAGAGGGGACGAGGAGCGGCGGTGGGAGCGCGAGAAAGAGAAGAGAGAGAGGCCGGGCCAGGCCGGGGCCCTCAACTCCCCAACACCGCCCCCCGGCCGGTCCGCTCCGCCCGTCCGTCCTGCTCGCTCCTTTATATCACTGACCCCTTTTCCGTTCTCTGTCCTTCCGACGCCGCGGCCTGAGACGGGGGCCAGCAGGCTGGTTGGGGTGGGGTGTGGCTGTAGAGCATCCCCCCCCCCACACACACACACACACACACACACACACATACACACACACACACACACACGCATACTCACACACACACTCACACAACAGCAGAGGAAGCGCATTGCACGGCGGGGCGTGACGGGTTTATTGCGCCGACTGCTGCTGTTGTTCCTGTGCGGCCCGGTGGGGTGTCCTCCGGTGTCCTCGAGGACCGCCCCACCTGGTGTTTGTGAGCGGCGCCACGGCCTTCGACCTGAATCCACGGTGCGAATAATGCCGGGCGGGTTAAATTCGAAAAAGGGGCTTTGGCCGTGAGTCTGTCCTGCGGTCTCCCGGCCTGGCCCGGCCGCCTCTTGGCCTTGCCCCCGGCGGACTTGGAGGAGGCGAGCGCGCCGCAGTTCTCACGCCTCGTTGGTCGGCGCGGCGCGGGAAGGCCGCACACAGTAGCAGGGACAGTGAGTGCGGCCCGGAGCGGCGGTGTTCACCCTCCGACACTTTTTACGCGTTTCCGTGCGCCCCGTTCCCGTCCCGCCCTCCGGCCGAGCCACCGGCTCCGGGTGCTGGGCTCCGCTGGGCTCCTGCGGGCTCGCCTCCAGGCCTCCAGCTCTCCCCCGTGGCGCCGTGGCGGCCCTCGGCGGGCCCCGGGACGATAAATAGCGACGGAGGCCTCTGGAAATGAATTAGGGCCGAGGGAGCGCCGCACAGTGGGACGAAATCGCCAAAACCCGGAAAAAACCTCTAGCGCCCAAACTATGGCCACTATTGGTCTGAAATTTTGTGCGAGGGGGTTTTAGGGGTCAGGGATTTCGTTGCTGTCAACAAATTTCTCCTTGCTCTTCTATGTCTTTACGTACACTGTTAATTTTCAATTTAAAAAAAATGTGAACGCTTCCTAAGTCTTGGAAAATTTATAAGTTGACTCTCTGTTGAACATGGGAGGTGAAGAAATACAGCGCAAATTATAATACAGTTAATTTTTTTGAAAAGCAAATTTTTCATTGAGGGATGGTCGTTGATTTCTTAAGCGTGCCAGAAAACAGCAGAACAAAACAAAAAACAACAGAAAACAGCAAAATAAAAGAAATTATAGAAAACCAAACGATAAACTATTTATTTTATTTTCAAAAAATGAAATAGTCAGCAAAGACTTATCCACCGCTGGCTCGGGTTGACGACCAGAGCGGGAGGGAGGGCCAAACCGAGCCGCTTTTTCACTTGCCATATCTCGCTCGTTGGCACGTATAAGCAGGAACGGTTTGAAAATTCTGAAAATCTAGCACTTGTACTCCACCCTGATATCCTACTTTTCTTGAAGCACCTTGAAGCACGCGAAATATCGTCTCGTGAAGATACGAGAAAAGCGCCATGCGCGCTGCCTTTGCAGACCTCTCGCATTTCGCTTTTAATTATCAAACGGCGAATAAATTTATCATTTCCGGACTCTGAAGAAGAAGAAGACACCATGCGGAATCATCAGTGTGTCACACGATACTCGAAAACGTACTCTAACTTATTTGAGGGACTTTTCCGAGTGCCACAGAATTAGCCGCAGCGCGTCTTACGCACTAAGAGGTTAGGATGGCCGTAATTCTCAATATTTTTTTTCGGGCTACAATGAGGTTCTTGGGTGGATAGCCTTCAAAAACCAGTGCATGAAAGTGTTCTCTGGTGGAGGACCTCATTCTTTATCGCCAGATTTTAATTTCATTTTCGGTTTTTTTTCCGGGTTTTGGCGATTCCGTCCCACTGTGCGCCGGCCCGGGCACGGCAGGGCCCTCGTGTAATTAGTACACCTGATGGAAGAGATGTTGCCGAACGCAACAGCGGCATTCCCCGGGGCCGGGCTGGGCCGGGCTGGGCCGGGCCTAGCGGGCCGCGAGGGGCGTCGACAACATCCCTTTAATCCTCGTCGCTCCCTCCCCCTCCCCCACACACACTCCATCATGCCGTCTCGCGGCCAGGGGACCGCTCCGAAACTGGAAGACGCTTACAGGACCGGCGGGCCGCTGTGCGAGGGTGGGGGGGGGGGGGCCTTGGGCGGCCCCGTCAGCTCAGCTACCATTGCTGCGTTCACGCTTCCTGTGACCCAATTACCCCGCGGCCGGATAGAGAGGGGATAGGGGCGTGTCAGTGATAGCAATGCGCACGATCAATCGCCG